>JAMPIT010000442.1:0-46912 GCA_026261815.1 Monarcha castaneiventris obscurior
CACAACGCGTTGGGGCTGCTCCTGCAGGAATCCCAAACATCCCCAAACACCCCAGCACACTGGGGCTGGTCCTGCAGGGACCCCCAAACCCAAAACAGGATCCATTACAATCAATGGGGGGCCAAATAATGAGTCTGGGGGGGCTGCCAAAAAGAGACATACAGGAATTAATGGGGGCTGACAAACAGTGATCCCTGAAGGGGCTGCCAAAAACGGATCCACACAAGTCAATCCGGGCTGCTAAACAGTGAGTTCCCGGGAGCTGCTCGAAAGGGATCCACTAACGTCAATGGTGCAGCCAAATAATGAATTAACAAGGGGCTGCCAAAAAGGATCTTTGAAAGTCAATGGGGCTGAGAAATAGTGATCCACGGGGCGGGGGGGAGGGGGCTGCCAGAAAGGGATCCATTGATGGGGGCTACAAATTAGTGAGTCCGAGACGGCTGCCAAAAAGGGATCGAACAAACTGAATTGGGGCTGCCAAATAGGATCAATTGATGTCAATGGGGGCTGCCACAAGGGGATCTATTCCAAGCAATGGGCGCTGCCAGATTGCAAATCCAAACCCCCCCCAAACCCCTATAACCCCTCCTCTAACCCCTAAAACCGCCTCAAATCCCCCGCTCCCCTTCACTCACCACCATTAATAACACAGTTACACCGAAACCCCCTCCCAAAAAACCCCTCCATCCCCCACAGAAACTCCCCCTTAACCTCCCAAGCCTCCCCCAAACTCCCCCCAAGCCCCCTCCCCTCACGCCCCGGCCCGGGGGTCCCGCCCAGGTGACCTCCGCGGGCTCCGGCCGCACCGTCACGACGCTGCTGCTCAGCGAGAAGCCCCCCGAGAACGGGGATGTTCCCCCACAGCCCCCCCGCACCTGCCCTACCCCGAGGACCTGCTGCTCACCCGCCTCTTCCTGCCCGAGCCTCAAAAGGGGGGGGACCCCAAGGTTTGGGGGACGCCCCGAGGGATTCGGGCCGAGCTCCCCCTCCCCGCTCACCTGCGGGATGCTCCCGGGGCCGCGGCGGACAGAGCGGGCGCCGACCACGCGCTTCTCCTGCCGCTTTGCCTCTTCCTGCTCCTCCTCTTCCTCTCTCTCCCTGCTCTTCCTCCCGCTCCTCCTCCTCCAGCGCTCCTCCCGCTCCTCCTCCTTCCTCATCCCGCCTCCTGCTGCTCTTCTCTCCGCCCTTCTCCCGCGCCTTCCTCACCCCTCCTCCTCCTCCTCCTGCTGCATCCCTTCTCCTGCTCCCCCCGGGCCCAGCGCCCACCCTTGGCCCCCCCTTTTCCCAAGGCGGTCGCATCCCGCGGGAGGAGCCGGGATGGAGCCGGGGCAGCTCGGGCTGGGGCAGCGCTGGGCTCTGGGCCCGGCCTGGGCGCCCCCCACGCGCCCCCTCCCCAAATTGCCCTGGCGGGGGGCTCAGGGGGGTCCCGGCGCCTTTTGGGCTTCGCCGGGTGCCGTGCTGGGCTTCAGGTGCCTCCCGAGGCCCCCCCAGAGCGGGGTGACACGGGGGGGACACACGGGGGTCCCCATTCCCGATCCATCCCCGCCTTCTGCCCCCCAATCGCGGCGCCCCCCAAGTCCCTCCCCACCGCCCCCCAATAAACGGGGCCGGGGCGAACTGCGAAGCTTTATTGGGAACACTGGGAGCAGCCGGGCGGGGGCAGAGTGACAGCGGGGCTGGGGGGGACACACGAGCCCCCCCAAAATCAGCGCGGGGACGGAGCGGGGGGTCCCGGCCGGGCCCGAGGCCACGGGGAGGGGCTGCGGCCGCCGGCGGCTCAGGAGCTCTGTGGGCAGAGAAAAGGGGGTGACTCCGGGCTGGGGGGCCCCGGGGGGAGCGCACAGCTCCGGGGGAGGGGGGACACGACCCCCGGGACCCCCCCTCACCTTCTTGCGCAGGTAGAAGCCGAGCCCCAGCGCCAGGAAGACAAAGCCCAACACGAAGCCCCCGATCCCCGTCAGCATCTTGCTGCGGCCGGCGTCCGGCGGCATCTCTGGGGGGTCCGCAGGGCTCAGGACCCCCCAAATCCTCTCACTCACACCCCGAGCTCCTCCAAGCCCCCTCCCAGTCGCCCCCAGCCCACCCTGCACCCCCTGAAACCTCCTCCCGATCCCTTCCCAGCCTCCCCAGCACCCACCAAAGCCCCTCCCGTCCCTCTCAGCGTCCCACAGCCCCCTCCCAGTTGCCCCCCACCGCCCCAGGACCCCCAGACCCTCTCCCAGTCCCTTCCCAGCCCCACCGGGACTCACCAAGACCCCTCCCAGTCTCTTCCCAGCACAACCAACCTCATCCCAACCCCCGCTTTTCCAGCCCCGATCTCCTTCCAGCCCCTCCAGGCTCCCTCAAATCCCTCCCAGTTACACCCAGCACCCCCAAACTCCCTCCCAGCGCCCACCGCCACCCCCAAAACCCCATCCCACCCTCCCCAGCATCCTAAAAACCCCTTCCCAGCCCTTCCACACCCCCGAGCCCCTCTCCCACTTTAAACCAGCCTCTCTCCCGCTCCCTCCCAGTTCCTCCCAGCGCAGCCCAATCCCCCTCCCGGCCCCCCCAGTGCCTCCCCCGCTGCCCCCGGCGCTGTGGGGGCCGTACCCCAGTGCCGCCTCAGGGGCTGCTCCAGGCTGACGTGCTCCACCTGGCAGCTGTAGCTGACCCCGCGCTGGGGGGGAATTTCCAGCAGCACCAGCAGCTGGTAGCTCCAGTCCCCGTTGGGGACGATGTCGGTGGCCACCACGTGCCCCGAGAGCTCCTGCTGGCCCTGGAACCACCTCACCTGGATCTCCGCGGGGTAGAAATCCATCACGGAGCACAGCAGGCGGCCGGGCCCGGCCTGGGAGCTCGAGGGCACCAGCGAGATGGACACGCTGGGGGGCACTGGGAGAGAGCGGGGACGCACTGGGATCAGCTGGGGGGGCACTGGGAGAGACGGGGGAGGGCTGGTGTGGCATCGGGAGGGACTGGTTGGGTGGAGGGACTGGGATTTCATCGGGAGGGACTGGGGTGGCACTGGGAGGGGCTGGGATGTTACTGGGAGGGACTGGGATGGCACTGGGATGTTTTTGGGATGTCACTGGGATGTTACTGGGATGTTACTGGGAGGGACTGGGAATGAAGCGCGCGGCACTGGCAGAGTCCCGCGCGGGGCACTCGGCGCTGCGGGTCTGCCTGGCAACTGATGAGTCATCAGAGAGACGCGCTCTGATTGGCTGAGGGGCGTCAGCTGCACGCGCGGGCGGGATGGACACGCGGGGGGGCACTGGGGTAGACTGGGATGGACTGGGAGGGACTGGGATGGATTGGGATGGATTGGGATGGACTGGGAGAGACTGGGTTGGACTGGGAGGGACGGGGATGGATTGGGATGGATTGGGATTGATTGGGATGGATTGGGATGGATTGGGATGGAGTGGGAGGGACTGGGATGGACTGGGATGGACTGGGAGGGCACTGGGAGGGACTGGGATGGACAAGAGGCCCCGGGGATGGGCACAAGGAGGGCTGAGGGCTCTGCGGTGATTCCCGGGGAGGTTTTGAGGGGCTCCAGGGTCATTCCCGGGGCAGGGCCCGAGGGGACACGCTCTGCCCCACGCTCACCTCTGCGCTCCACGCTGAACGGGGCATCAATCTTGTAGTTGTGCCGGCAGTAATTGTCCACTTGACCCCGTTTGTACTCTAGCGATTCCGGGTTGCTGTTCCAGTACCGGGCCTGTTTCTCCCCATACGGGGTGTCCCCCACGTAGTGCCCCACGTCGCTGTCGAACATCGCATACTGCTGCCGGTTGTAGATGTACCTCTCCACGAACCTCACCTTCTCCGTGCCGTTAATGAAGTAACACTCAGACACAAACATCTCCTGGAAGACCCCTGAGTGTGCGGGACACAGGTCAGGGGGTGCCCCCCCAGCACCCCCCGAGCTCCGGGGCCCCCCCGGATCCCCGCTCCGCACCCGCTGTGCCCCACGGCCGCCATGGGACCCTCCTGCCCGCGCTCCCACTTCCTCCTTTCCGCCCTTCTCCCCATTTCCCCCTTCACATCCCCTCCCCTCCCACCTCCAGCCGCTCCCCACATCACTTTGGGGGTCCCATTCCCCCCTTTTCCCGATTTCCCACCCTTTTCCCACTAATCCCCCAATCCCCACCCCCCTCACGCTCAGTTTTGGGTCCCACCCTCCCCTTTTCCCCACTTTCCCCACCTCTCCCACCCCTTCCTCACCTTCCCCCAACCCTCAGCCCCTCCCGCTCTTCCTTTGGGGGGTCCCCTCCGCCTCCCCCTCCATTTAGGGCTCCCAAACCCCTTTTTTTTCCTCTTTTCCCCCTTTCCCACCGCGTCCCGCCCTCCCCGCGCTCACCCGAGAGCTCCGCGCCCGCAGCCGGGGGCGCTCCCAGCACCACCAGTGCCACCAGTACGGCCCCAGCTGCCGCCACACGCGCCATGGCCAGCGCCGGGCGGTGCCGCCAGCCCCAAAGCAGCCGCGCTGCACTGGGAGCACCAGTCCGGACCAGTGCGGGGTCAGCGCAGACGCCAGCTCTGATTGGTCGGGCGTGGTTTTGGGGCGCGCTCTGATTGGCCGGGCGTGGTTCCGGGCGCGCTGTGTTTGGCTGGAGCTGTTTTGGGCGCGCTCCCATTGGCCGGGCCCGTTTGGGGCCAGTTTTTGAGAGGCTCTACCTGGCAACCGATGAGTCACCGACCACGCTCGCGCTGATTGGCTGGGATTTCTTAGGGGGCTCATTTTCCCGAGGCTCTACCCAGCAACCGATGACGACACAACCACGCCGCGCTCCCATTGGCTCCGCGCTTCTCGGGGTGCTGCGCCCCCACTCCCAGTCCCCCCCAGTTCGCCGCCGCTTTACTGGGAGCAGCACCGACCCTTCCCAGGCTCCCGGCATCCCGAGGCGCCATGGATGGAGCGCGGAGCGTCCCCTGCGTGCTGCTGCTGGCCCTGAGCCTGCCCGGCCTTTGGGGGGTCGAAGGTGGCGTTTGGGGGGCCCTGGAGCCGCGGGGTTGGGATTTGGGGGGCCCTGGATCCTTGGGAATGCGGGGATGGGGGGGTTGAGGGGGTCCGATTCTTATTTTGGGAATTTTGTGGGTGAAGGGCGTTGTCCCAACTTCCTCTTTTCTCAGGGGTTTTCCGCTTCTCCGCGATTTTCGGGGTTCAAAGTGGCCGAACTCCTCTTTTTCCATGATTTTACGGCTCTGGGCTTTCCTCAACCCCCCTGTTCCCGGCATTTTGTGGGGCTGGGAGTGCCCAAACCCCCCTGTTCCGGGGATTTGGGGGCTCTGGGAGTGCCCGAATCCCTTTTTTTCCACAAATTTTTGGCTCTGGGCGTGTCCCTAACCCCCCTGTTCCCGAAATTTGGGGAACTGGGGATTCTCACATCCTTTTGTCCCAGGATTTTGGGGGCTGGGCGTGTCCCAAACCCCCCTGTTCCTGGGATTTTGGGGCTCTGGGAGTGCCAAAATCCCTTTTTTCCATGATTTTAGGGCTCTGGTATTTCCTCAACCCCGTGTTCCCGGGATTTTGGGGGCTGGGAGTGCTCAAATCCCCCTGTACAGAAAATATGGGGGCGGCTGGGAGTTTCCAGACCCCCCTGTTCCCGGGAATTTTAGATTTGGGGGGGCTCAAATTCCTCTTTTCCCAGGATTTTGGGGCTCTGGGAGTTTCCAGACCCCCCTGTACCGAGGATTTGGGCAACTCGGCGTTCCCACGTTCTCTTTTCCCAGGATTTTGCGGGGCTGAGGGTGCCTAAACTCTTCCTTTTCCACGATTTTGGCGTTCTGGGAGTGCCTAAATCCCTTTTTTCCACCATTTTTGGGCTCTCGGCGTTCCCAAACCCCCCTGTTCCCGGGATTTTCAGACGCTGGAAGTCCCCAAAACCCCCCCCTAACACAGATTGTTTGGGCTCTGTTCCCCAACCCCCCTGCTCCTGGGATTTTCAGTGCTGGCACTGCCCAAAATCCCCTGTTCCAGCATTTTTAGCTCCTGCAGCTGCCCAGTCCCAGATCTCCGGGGCTCAGGTGCAGCCCAAAATGGGGATGGGGATGTCCAGGGGCTCAGGTGTGCCCAAAAACGAGGCCCCAGCTGAGGGCGTTCTCTGCTCGGCTGAGCGCTGCCTGAGGCCTGGGGCTGCAGCAAGGGGGGACACCCTCCTCCAGCAGGGATGTCCCGCAAACGGGGGAGCCCCACAAGCCCCTCGCAACCCCCGGGGCTGGGCTGGCCCTGCCTGGATGCCGGGAGCCACCAGAACCGCTCTGTCCCTGCCCTCTGCACCTGCACAGGCACAGGAAATACAAGGAGAGGCCCAGGAGCTGAGAGGAGGAGCGGGAGAGATCCCGCCCCGAGCACTGCAACGGGCACAACAGACCCAGCCTGGGCACAGGGAGGGAATTTATTACCAACCAAATCCCAGCAGCACCAGGACAAGGCAAAGAAATCTCTCCAACACCTTCCCCCCACCCAGCGGGGATCACCCGGAACGGGGTCACCAGGGCTCTGCCCAACGGGGGTCACTGGGGATCATCCAACGCCGATCCTCCCACGGGGGATGGAGCTGGGGCAGCGCACGAAGCTCTTCCTGCACTCGGGGCACTCGCGGGGCTTCCCTTAGTGGCGACTCCGTTGGTGTTGGGTCAAGAGAGAGCTCTGTGAGAAGCTCTTCCCACACTCGGGACACTCGTAGGGCCTCTCCCCGGTGTGGAGGCGCCGGTGGGTGACGAGGTTGGAGTTTCGTTTGAAGCCCTTCCCGCAGTCGGGGCAGCGGAAGGGCCTCTCATCCGTGTGAATGCGCTCATGTCTGAGGAGACTGGAGCTAGTCTTGAACCTCTTCCCACACTTGGGACACTCGTAGGGCCTCTCCCCGGTGTGGCTGCGCTGGTGTTCCAGCAGTCTGGAGCTGTAGCTGAAGCTCTTCCCACACTCCCCACACTCGTAGGGCCGTTCCCCAGTGTGCATCCTCTGGTGTGCCCTCAGGTGGGAGCTGTAGCTGAAGCCCTTCCCACACTGCTCACACTCGTAGCGCCATTCCCCGGTGTGGATGCTCCAGTGATCCATCAGCCGGCGTTTGTAGCTGAAGCCCTTCCCACATTCCAAACACTTGTGGGGCCATTCCCCAGTGTGAGTGCTCTGGTGTTCCAGAAGGTACGAGCTGTCTCTGAAGCTCATCCCACACTCCCTGCATTCGTAGGGCCTCTCTCCGGTGTGGATCTTCCGGTGTTTCTGCAGACTGGAGCTGTGTCTGAAGCTCTTCCCACACTCCCCACACTTGTAGGGCTGTTCCCCAGTGTGGATCCTCCAGTGTTCAATCAGCTGGGACCTCTGTCTGAAGCCCTTCCCACACTCCCCACACTCGTAGGGCCGTTCCCCGGTGTGCATCCTCTGGTGTACCCTCAGGTTGGAGATCTGGCTGAAGCCCTTCCCACACTGCTCACACTCGTAGCGCCACTCCCCGGTGTGGATGCTCCGGTGATCCATCAGCTGGCATTTGTAGCTGAAGCCCTTCCCACATTCCAAACACTTGTGGGGCCATTCCCCACTGTGAGTGCTCTGGTGTTCCAGAAGGTAGGAGCTCTCTCTGAAGCTCACCCCACAATCCCTGCATTTGTAGGGCCTCTCTCCGGTGTGGATCTTCCGGTGTCTATGCAGGCTGGACCTCTGCCTGAAGCTCTTCCCACACTCCCCACACTTGTAGGGCTGTTCCCCGGTGTGGATCCTCCGGTGTTCAATCAGCTGGGACCTCAGGCTGAAGCTCTTCCCACACTCCTCACACTCATAGGGCCTCTCCCCAGTGTGGATCCTCTGGGGCTGGACCAGGCTGGAGCTTGACCTGAAGCTCCTCCCATGCTCCAAGCACTTGTGGGGTTTCTCCCCATCCTGAGGATTTTCCCCCAGCTCCGAGCTCTGGCTGGATCTCCGGCCGCCTTCCTGGCATAGGGTGGGTCCTTCCTCCTTGGATCTCTGTGGGCTGCGTTTGCAGCCCCTCCTCGTGGGGGATCTCTGGGGCTTTTCCTCCTCCTCCATCCAGCCACGCCTTGGGAATGACAAATCCTGGTTTGGGGTGAAAAACAAGGGCTGAGCGCCTTGGGTGGGGGTTCCTCCTGCCCAGATTTATCACTGGGAGTCTCCGGGGCTTTTGGGGATGTTTGGGGTTCCTGCAGGACCAGCCCCAACGCGTTGTGGTGTCTCGGGATGCAGACCACCTTTTTCCCCTCACGTTTCCCGCCCTTTTCCCTTCAGGTTTCCCGCTCTTTTTTCCCCTCACGTTTCCCGCCCTTTTTTCCCCTCACGTTTCCCGCCCTTTTTTCCCCTCATGTTTCCCGCCCTTTTTCGCCTCAGGAGATCGCCCCATTTTGCGGTCCATAAAAACCCCAAACCACCACCATTCAGCACAAAAATCCCTCCCAGCAGTTGCCCCTCTCTGATCTCTCCACTTTGGGCTTCTGGGGCTCTCCTTTCCCTGGCCTCATTGGGGTCCCGTGGCTCCTGGGGTTCCCCCCTCTCCGTGGTCCCGCTCAGGGATGATCCGAGGGGTTTTGGGGCTCCCAGGGGTCCCTTCTCCCCTGATTCTCTGCTCCGGGCTTCCAGCGATCCCAGGGGTCCCCCCTTATCCAGGCTCCCCCCCTCTCCAGGCTGCCGGGGGTCCCCCAGCTCCGGGATCGCCCCTCTCCCCTCACCCCACCCCGGGGCTCCCGCCGTTCCCCTCCACCGCTCTCCCGGGGGGCCCCAAGACCCATGTCCCCCTCCCACCCCGGCACCGGGACCGAGCCCCCAAAATATCCCCCCAAGGGGCATTTGCGCCTCAGCTTTGGGGTCCCGCACCATCCAAACATCGCCCCCCCACCCCCCAAAATGAAACCCTCCCTGGGACCCACAAAGAGATTTGGGGCTCCATTCTGGAAGCTGCGAGCTCCAAACAGCCCCCAAGAGAAAACGGCACTCGGAGACCCCCCGAGAGATTTGGGGTGAGCTCCTGAGGGGAAAAAGGGCGGGAAACGTGAGGGGAAAAAGGGCGGGAAACGTGAGGGGAAAAAGGGCGGGAAACGTGAGGGGAGAAAGGGGGTCTGCACCCCGAGACACTGCAACGCGCTGGGGCTGGTCCTGCAGGAATCCCAAACATCCCCAAACACCCCAGCACACTGGGGCTGCTCCTGCAGGGACCCCCAAACCCAAAAACGGATCCATTACAATCAATAAGGTGCCAAATAATGGGTCTGGGGGGGCTGCCAAAAAGAGACATACAGGAATTAATGGGGGCTGACAAACAGTGATCCCTGAACGGGCTGCCAAAAAAGGATCCACACAAGTCAATCCGGGCTGCTAAATAGTGAGTTCCCGGGCGCTGCTCGAAAGGGATCCATTCACGGTAATGGCGCTGCCAAATAATGACTCAACAAGGCGCTGCCAAAAAGGATCTCTAAAGGAAAGTCAACAGGGCTGCCAAATAGTGACCCCAAGTGAGGGGGGGTGCCAGAAAGGGTCCCGTTCAAGTTAATTGGGGCTACCAATTAGTGAGTCCGAGACGGCTGCCAAAAAGGGATCGATCAAACTGAATTGGGGCTGCCAAATAGGATCAATTGATCTCAATGGGGGCTGCCACAAAGGGATCTATTCCAAGCAATGAGCGCTGCCAGATAGCGACTCCAAACCCCCCTCAAACCCCTATAACCCCTCCTCTAACCCCTAAAATCGCCTGAAATCCCCCCACCCCCTTTCACTCACCACCAATAATAACACAGTTACACCGAACCCCCCCCCAAAAACCCCTCCACCCCCACAGAAACTCCCCCTTAACCTCCCCAGCCTCCCCCAAACTCCCCCCAAACCCCCTCCCCTCACGCCCCGGCCCGGGGGTCCCGCCCAGGTGACCTCCGCGGGCTCCGGCCGCACCTTCACGACGCTGCTGCTCAGCGAGAAGCCCCCCGAGAACGGGGATGTTCCCCCACAGCCCTCCCGCACCTGCCCTACCCCGAGGACCTGCTGCTCACCCGCCTCTTCCTGCCCGAGCCTCAAAAGGGGGGGGACCCCAATGTTTGGGGGACGCCCCGAGGGATTCGGGCCGAGCTCCCCCTCCCCGCTCACCTGCGGGATGCTCCCGGGGCCGCGGCGGACAGAGCGGGCGCCGACCACGCGCTTCCCCTGCCGCTTTGCCTCTTCCTGCTCCTCCTCTTCCTCTCTCTCCCTCCTCTTCCTCCCGCTCCTCCTCCTCCATCGCTCCTCCCGCTCCTCCTCCTTCCTCATCCCGCCTCCTCCTGCTCTTCTCTCCGCCCTTCTCCCGCGCCTTCCTCACCCCTCCTCCTCCTCCTCCTCCTCCTGCATCCCTTCTCCTGCTCCCCCCGGGCCCAGCGCCCACCCTTGGCCCCCCCTTTTCCCAAGGCGGTCGCATCCCGCGGGAGGAGCCGGGATGGAGCCGGGGCCGCTCGGGCTGGGGCAGCGCTGGGCTCTGGGCCCGGCCTGGGCGCCCCCCACGCGCCCCCTCCCCAAATTCCCCTGGCGGGGGGCTCAGGGGGGGTCCCGGCGCCTTTTGGGCTTCGCCGGGTGCCGTGCTGGGCTTCAGGTGCCTGCCGAGGCCCCCCCAGAGCGGGGTGACACGGGGGGGACACACGGGGGTCCCCATTCCCGATCCATCCCCGCCTTCTGCCCCCCCAATCGCAGCCCCCCAAGTCCCTCCCCACCGCCCCCCAGTAGACGGGACTCCTGTAGGAACTCCTCTTTTTCCATTATTTCAGTGCTCTGGGATTTCCTCAAACCCTCTGTTACCGAGATTTTCAACAGCTGTACCCCTCCGTACACAGATTGTTTGGGCTCTGTTCCTTAACCCTCCTGCTCCTGGGATTTTCAGTGCTGGCACTGCCCACAATCCCCTGTTCCAGCATTTTTAGCTCCTGCAGCTGCCCAGTCCCAGATCTCCGGGGCTCAGGTGCAGCCCAAAATGGGGATGGGGATGTCCAGGGGCTCAGGTGTGCCCAAAAACGAGGCCCCAGCTGAGGGCGTTCTCTGCTCGGCTGAGCGCTGCCTGAGGCCTGGGGCTGCAGCAAGGGGGGACACCCTCCTCCAGCAGGGATGTCCCGCAAACGGGGGAGCCCCACAAGCCCCTCGCAACCCCCGGGGCTGGGCTGGCCCTGCCTGGATGCCGGGAGCCACCAGAACCGCTCTGTCCCTGCCCTCTGCACCTGCACAGGCACAGGAAATACAAGGAGAGGCCCAGGAGCTGAGAGGAGGAGCGGGAGAGATCCCGCCCCGAGCACTGCAACGGGCACAACAGACCCAGCCTGGGCACAGGGAGGGAATTTATTACCAACCAAATCCCAGCAGCACCAGGACAAGACAAAGAAATCTCTCCAACACCTTCCCCCCACCCAGCGGGGATCACCCGGAACGGGGTCACCAGGGCTCTGCCCAACGGGGGTCACTGGGGATCATCCAACGCCGATCCTCCCACGGGGGATGGAGCTGGGGCAGCGCACGAAGCTCTTCCTGCACTCGGGGCACTCGCGGGGCTTCCCTTAGTGGTGCCTCCGTTGGTGTTGGGTCAAGTGACAGCTCTGTGAGAAGCTCTTCCTGCACTCGGGACACTCGTAGGGCCTCTCCCCGGTGTGGAGGCGCCGGTGGGTGATGAGGTTGGAGTTTCGTTTGAAGCCCTTCCCGCAGTCGGGGCAGCGGAAGGGCCTCTCATCCATGTGAGTGCGCTCATGTGTGAGGAGATCAGAGCTGCTCTGGAACCTCTTCCCACACTCGGGACACTCGTAGGGCCTCTCCCCGGTGTGGCTGCGCTGGTGTTCCATCAGGCTGGAGCTCCGGCTGAAGCCCTTCCCACACTCCTCACACTTGTAGCGCCGTTCCCCTGTGTGCATCCTCTGATGCTGGATCAAGCAGAAGCTCCGGCTGAAGCTCTTCCCACGCTCCCCACACTTGTAGGGCCGTTCCCCAGTGTGCATCCTCTGGTGTCTAATCAGGTCGGAGCTCCAGCTAAAGCCCTTCCCACACTGCTCACACTCGTAGCGCCGTTCCCCGGTGTGGATGCTCCGGTGTTCCATCAGCTGGCATTTGTAGCTGAAGCCTTTCCCACATTCCAAACACTTGTGGGGCCATTCCCCAGTGTGAGTGCTCTGGTGTTGCAGCAGCTTGGTGCTGTCTCTGAAGCTCATCCCACACTCCCTGCATTTGTAGGGCCTCTCTCCGGTGTGGATCTTCCGGTGTTTATGCAGGCTGGAGCCATGTCTGAAACTCTTCCCACACTCCCCACACTTGAAGGGCGCTTCCCCGGTGTGGATCCTCTGGTGGATAATCAGCTGGGACCTCTGGCTGAAGCCCTTCCCACACTCCCCACACTCATAGGACTGATTCCGAGTGTGGATCCTCTGGTGCTGGACCAAACTGGAGCTCACCCTGAAGCTCTTCCCACGTTCCAAGCACTTGTGGGGTTTCTCCCCATCCTGAGGCTTCTCCCCCAGCTCCGAGCTCTGGCTGGATCTCCGGCCGCCTTCCTGGCACAGGGGGGCTCCTTCCTCCTTGGATCTCTGTGGGCTGCGTTTGCAGCCTCTCCTCGTGGGGGATCTCCGGGGCTTCTCCTCCTCCTCCATCCAGCCACTCCTTGGGAATGACAAATCCTGGTTTGGGGGAAAAAACAAGGGCTGAGCGCCTTGGGCTGGGCCTTCCTCCTGCCCAGGTCCACCTCTGGGAGTCTCCGGGGCTTTTGTGTCCATAAAAACCCCAAACCACCACGATTCAGCACAAAAAACCCTCCCTGCAGCTCCCCCTCTCTGATCTCTCCAGGCTGCCGGGGGTCCCCCAGCTCCGGGATCGCCCCTCTCCCCTCACCCCACCCCGGGGCTCCCGGCGTTCCCCTCCACCGCTCTCCCGGGGGGCCCCAAGACCCATGTCCCCCTCCCCCCCCGGCACCGGGACCGAGCCCCCAAAATATCCCCCCAAGGGGCATTTGCGCCTCAGCTTTGGGGTCCCGCACGATCCAAACATCGCCCCCCCACCCCCCAAAATGAAACCCTCCCAGGGACCCACAAAGGGATTTGGGGCTCCATTCTGGAAGCCACGACATCCAAACACCCCCAAAGAGAAAACAGCTCTCGGAGACCCCCCGAGAGATTTGGGGTGAGCTCCTGAGGGGAAAAAGGGCTGAAAACGTGAGGGGAAAAAGGGCGGGAAACGTGAGGGGAGAAAAGGGCGGGAAACGTGAGGGGAAAAAGGGCGGGAAACGTGAGGGGAAAAAGGGGGTCTGCACCCCGAGACACTGCAACGCGCTGGGGTTGCTCCTGCAGGAATCCCAAACATCCCCAAACACCCCAGCACACTGGGGCTGGTCCTGCAGGTAACCCCAAACACAAAACAGGATCCATTACAATCAATGGGGGGCCAAATAATGAGTCTGGGGGGGCTGCCAAAAAGAGACATACAGGAATTAATGGGGGCTGAGAAACAGTGATCCCTGAAGGGGCTGCCAAAAAAGGATCCACACAAGTCAATCCGAGCTGCTAAACAGTGAGTTCCCGGGAGCTGCTCGAAATGGATCCACTCACGTCAGTGGGGCTGCCAAAGGATGACTTGACAAGGCACTGCCAAAAAGGATCTCTAAAGGAACGTCAAAAGGGCTGCAAGATAGGGACCCCGAGTGGGGGGGGCTTGCGAGAAAGGGTCCCATTCAAGTTAATTGGGGCGACCAATTAGTGAGTCCGAGACGGCTGCCAAAAAGGGATTGATCAAACTGAATTGGGGCTACCAAATGGGATAAATTGATGTCAATGGGGGCTGCCACAAAGGGATCTATTCCAAGCAATGGGCGCTGCCAGATTGCGAATCCAAAGCCCCCCCAAACCCCCATAACCCCTCCTCCAACCCCTAAAATCGCCCCAAAGCCCCCCACCCCCTTGCACTCACCACCCAAAATAACACAGTTACACCGAAAAATCCCCCCAAAAACTCCTCCATCCCCACAGAAACTCCCCCTTAACCTCCCCAGCCTCCCCCAAACTCCCCCCAAACCCCCTCCCCTCACGCCCCGGCCCGGGGGTCCCGCCCAGGTGACCTCCGCGGGCTCCGGCCGCACCTTCACGACGCTGCTGCTCAGCGAGAAGCCCCCCGAGAACGGGGATGTTCCCCCACAGCCCCCCCGCACCTGCCCTACCCCGAGGACCTGCTGCTCACCCGCCTCTTCCTGCCCGAGCCTCAAAAGGGGGGGGACCCCAATGTTTGGGGGACGCCCCGAGGGATTCGGGCCGAGCTCCCCCTCCCCGCTCACCTGCGGGATGCTCCCGGGGCCGCGGCGGACAGAGCGGGCGCCGACCACGCGCTTCTCCTGCCGCTTTGCCTCTTCCTGCTCCTCCTCTTCCTCTCTCTCCCTGCTCTTCCTCCCGCTCCTCCTCCTCCAGCGCTCCTCCCGCTCCTCCTCCTTCCTCATCCCGCCTCCTGCTGCTCTTCTCTCCGCCCTTCTCCCGCGCCTTCCTCACCCCTCCTCCTCCTGCTGCATCCCTTCTCCTGCTCCCCCCGGGCCCAGCGCCCACCCCTGGCCCCCCTTTTCCCAAGGCGGTCGCATCCCGCGGGAGGAGCCGGGATGGAGCCGGGGCAGCTCGGGCTGGGGCAGCGCTGGGCTCTGGGCCCGGCCTGGGCGCCCCCCACGCGCCCCCTCCCCAAATTCCCCTGGCGGGGGGCTCAGGGGGGTCCCGGCGCCTTTTGGGCTTCGCCGGGTGCCGTGCTGGGCTTCAGGTGCCTCCCGAGACCCCCCAGAGCGGGGTGACACGGGGGGGACACACGGGGGTCCCCATTCCCGATCCATCCCCGCCTTCTGCCCCCCAATCGCGGCCCCCCAGGTCCCTCCCCACCGCCCCCCAGCAGACGGGGCTCCTGTAGGAACTCCTCTTTTTCCATTATTTCAGTGCTCTGGGATTTCCTCAACCCCCCTGTTCCCGGCATTTTCAGCAGCTGGCAGTGCCCAAACCCCCCCGTACACAGATTGTTTGGGCTCTGTTCCCTAACCCCCTGCTCCTGGGATTTTCAGTGCTGGCACTGCCCACAATCCCCTGTTCCAGCATTTTTAGCTCCTGCAGCTGCCCAGTCCCAGATCTCCAGGGCTCAGGTGCACCCCAAAATGGGGATGGGGATGTCCAGGGGCTCAGGTGTGCCCAAAAACGAGGCCCCAGCTGAGGGCGTTCTCTGCTCGGCTCAGCGCTGCCTGAGGCCTGGGGCTGCAGCAAGGGGGGACACCCTCCTCCAGCGGGGATGTCCCGCAAACGGGGGACCCCCACAAGCCCCTCGCAACCCCCGGGGCTGGGCTGGCCCTGCCTGGATGCCGGGAGCCACCAGAACCGCTCTGTCCCTGCCCTCTGCACCTGCACAGGCACAGGAAATACAAGGAGAGGCCCAGGAGCTGAGAGGAGGAGCGGGAGAGATCCCGCCCCGAGCACTGCAACGGGCACAACAGACCCAGCCTGGGCACAGGGAGGGAATTTATTACCAACCAAATCCCAGCAGCACCAGGACAAGGCAAAGAAATCTCTCCAACACCTTCCCCCCACCCAGCGGGGATCACCCGGAACGGGGTCACCAGGGCTCTGCCCAACGGGGGTCACTGGGGATCATCCAACGCCGATCCTCCCACGGGGGATGGAGCTGGGGCAGCGCACGAAGCTCTTCCTGCACTCAGGGCACTCGCGGGGCTTCCCTTAGTGGTACCTCCGTTGGTGTTGGGTCAAGTGAGTGCTCCTGGAGAAGCTCTTCCCACACTCGGGACACTCGTAGGGCCTCTCCCCGGTGTGGAGGCGCCGGTGGGTGACGAGGTTGCCATTTTGTTTGAAGCCCTTCCCGCAGTCGGGGCAGCGGAAGGGCCTCTCATCCGTGTGAATGCGCCCATGTATGTGGAGATTGGAGCTACTCTGGAACCTCTTCCCACACTCGGGACACTCGTAGGGCCTCTCCCCGGTGTGGCTGCGCTGGTGTTTAATCAGGCTGGAGCTCCGCCTGAAGCCCTTCCCACACTGCTCACACTCGTAGCGCCGATCCCCGGTGTGGATGCTCCGGTGATCCATCAGGTGGCATTTGTAGCTGAAGCCCTTCCCACATTCCAAACAGTTGTGGGGCCATTCCCCAGTGTGAGTGCTCTGGTGTTCCAGCAGCTTGGAGCTCTCTCTGAAGCTCATCCCACACTCCCTGCATTTGTAGGGCCTCTCTCCAGTGTGGATCTTCCAGTGTCTGTGCAGGCTGGAGCTCTGTCTGAAGCTCTTCCCACACTCCTCACACTCGTAGGGCTTTTCCCCAGTGTGGATGCTCTGGTGTTCTGTCAGCTGGTAGGTGTAGCTGAAGCCCTTCCCACACTCCTCACACTTGTAGGGCTTTTCCCCAGTGTGGATCCTCTGGTGTTCCCTCAGCTTGGAGATCCACTTGAAGCTCTTCCCACACTCCGAGCACTTGTGGGGTTTCTCCCCATCCTGAGGCTTCTCCCCCAGCTCCGAGCTCTGCCTGGATCTCCGGCCGCCTTCCTGGCACAGGGTGGCTCCTTCCTCCTTGGATCTCTGTGGGCTGCGTTTGCAGCCCCTCCTCGTGGGGGATCTCCGGGGCTTTTCCTCCTCCTCCATCCAGCCACGCCTTGGGAATGACAAATCCTGGTTTGGGGTGAAAAACAAGGGCTGAGCGCCTTGGGCTGGGGGTTCCTCCTGCCCAGGTCCTCCTCTGGGAGTCTCCGGGGCTTTTGTCTCCATAAAAACCCCAAACCACCACCATTCAGCACAAAAAACCCTCCCAGCAGTTGCCCCTCTCTGATCTCTGCACTTTGGGCTTCTGGGGCTCTCCTTTCCCTGCCCTCATCGGGGTCCCGTGGCTCCTGGGGTTCCCCCCTCTCCGTGGTCCCGCTCAGGGATGATCCGGGGGGTTTTGGGGCTCCCAGGGGTCCCTTCTCCCCTGATTCTCTGCTCCGGGCTTCCAGCGATCCCAGGGGTCCCCCCTTATCCAGGCTCCCCCCCTCTCCAGGCTGCCGGGGGTCCCCCAGCTCCGGGATCGCCCCTCTCCCCTCACCCCACCCCGGGGCTCCCGGCGTTCCCCTCCACCGCTCTCCCGGGGGGCCCCAAGACCCATGTCCCCCTCCCACCCCGGCACCGGGACCGAGCCCCCAAAATATCCCCCCAAGGGGCATTTGCGCCTCAGCTTTGGGGTCCCGCACCATCCAAACATCGCCCCCCCACCCCCCAAAATGAAACCCTCCCTGGGACCCACAAAGGGATTTGGGGCTCTATTCTGGAAGCTGCGAGCTCCAAACACCCCCCAAGAGAAAACTGCACTCGGGGACCCCCCGAGAGATTTGGGGTGAGCTCCTGAGGGGAAAAAAGGTGGGAAACGTGAGGGGAAAAAGGGGCGGGAAACGTGAGGGGAGAAAAGGGCGGGAAACGTGAGGGGAAAAAAGGGCGGGAAACGTGAGGGGAAAAAGGGGGTCTGCACCCCAAGACACCGCAACGCGCTGGGGCTGCTCCTGTAGGAACCCCAAACACCCCAAACACCCCAGCACACTGGGGCTGCTCCTGCAGGTAACCCCAAACACAAAACAGGATCCATTACAATCAATGGGGGGCCAAATAATGAGTCTGGGGGGCTGCCAAAAAGAGACATACAGGAATTAATGGGGGCTGACAAACAGTGATCCCTGAAGGGGCTGCCAAAAAAGGACCCACACAAGTCAATCCGGAATGCTAAACAGTGAGTTCCCGGGAGCTGCTCGAAAGGGATCCATTCACGGCAATGAGGCTGCCAAATAATGACTTATCAAGGCGCTGGCAAAAAGGATCTCTAAAGGAACGTCAAAGGGGCTGCAAAATAGGTACCCCGAGTGGGGGGGGCTTGCGAGAAAGGGTCCCATACAAGTTCTGGGGCTACAAATTCATGAGTCCGAGACGGCTGCCAAAAAGGGATTGATCAAACTGAATTGGGGCTGCCAAATAGGATCAATAGATGTCAATGGGGGCTGCCACAAAGGGATCTATTCCAAGCAATGGGCGCTGCCAGATTTTGAATCCAAACCCCTACAACCCCTCCTCCAACCCCTACAATTGCCCCAAATCCCCCCACCCCCTTGCACTCACCACCAACAATAACACAGTTACACCGAAAAATCCCCCCAAAAACCCCTCCACCCCCCACAGAAACTCCCCCTTAACCTCCCAAGCCTCCCCCAAACTCCCCCCAAGCCCCCTCCCCTCACGCCCCGGCCCGGGGGTCCCGCCCAGGTGACCTCCGCGGGCTCCGGCCGCACCTTCACGACGCTGCTGCTCAGCGAGAAGCCCCCCGAGAACGGGGATGTTCCCCCACAGCCCCCCCGCACCTGCCCTACCCCGAGGACCTGCTGCTCACCCGCCTCTTCCTGCCCGAGCCTCAAAAGGGGGGGGACCCCAATGTTTGGGGGACGCCCCGAGGGATTCGGGCCGAGCTCCCCCTCCCCGCTCACCTGCGGGATGCTCCCGGGGCCGCGGCGGACAGAGCGGGCGCCGACCACGCGCTTCTCCTGCCGCTTTGCCTCTTCCTGCTCCTCCTCTTCCTCTCTCTCCCTCCTCTTCCTCCCGCTCCTCCTCCTTCCTCAGCCCGCCTCCTCCTGCTCTTCTCTCCGCCCTTCTCCCGCGCCTTCCTCACCTCTCCTCCTCCTCCTCCTCCTGCATCCCTTCTCCTGCTCCCCCCGGGCCCAGCGCCCACCCTTGGCCCCCCCTTTTCCCAAGGCGGTCGCATCCCGCGGGAGGAGCCGGGATGGAGCCGGGGCAGCTCGGGCTGGGGCAGCGCTGGGCTCTGGGCCCGGCCTGGGCGCCCCCTCCCCAAATTCCCCTGGCGGGGGGCTCAGGGGGGTCCCGGCGCCTTTTGGGCTTCGCCGGGTGCCGTGCTGGGCTTCAGGTGCCTCCCGAGGCCCCCCCAGAGCGGGGTGACACGGGGGGGACACACGGGGGTCCCCATTCCTGATCCATCCCCGCCTTCTGCCCCCCCAATCGCGGCACCCCAAGTCCCTCCCCACCGCCCCCCAATAAACGGGACCGGGGCGAACTGCGAAGCTTTATTGGGAGCACTGGGAGCAGCCGGGCGGGGGCAGAGTGACAGCGGGGCTGGGGGGGACACACGAGCCCCCCAAAATCAGCGCGGGGACGGAGCGGGGGGTCCCGGCCGGGCCCGAGGCCACGGGGAGGGGCTGCGGCCGCCGGCGCCTCAGGAGCTCTGTGGGCAGAGAAAAGGGGGTGACTCCGGGCTGGGGGGCCCCGGGGGGAGCGCACAGCTCCGGGGGAGGGGGGACACGACCCCCGGGACCCCCCCTCACCTTCTTGCGCAGGTAGAAGCCGAGCCCCAGCGCCAGGAAGACAAAGCCCAACACGAAGCCCCCGATCCCCGTCAGCATCTTGCTGCGGCCGGCGTCCGGCGGCATCTCTGGGGGGTCCGCAGGGCTCAGGACCCCCCAAATCCTCTCACACACACCCCGAGCTCCTCCAAGCACCCTCCCAGTCGCCCCCAGCCCACCCGGGACCCCCTGAAACCTCCTCCCAATCCCTTCCCAGCCTCCCCAGCACCCACCAAAGCCCCTCCCGTCCCTCTCAGCGTCCCACAGCCCCCTCCCAGTTGCCCCCCACCGCCCCAGGACCCCCAGACCCTCTCCCAGTCCCTTCCCAGCCCCACCGGGACTCACCAAGACCCCTCCCAGTCTCTTCCCAGCACAACCAACCTCATCCCAACCCCCGCTTTTCCAGCCCCGATCTCCTTCCAGCCCCTCCAGGCTCCCTCAAATCCCTCCCAGTTACACCCAGCACCCCCAAACTCCCTCCCAGCGCCCACCGCCACCCCCAAAACCCCATCCCACCCTCCCCAGCATCCTTATAGCCCCTTCCCAGCCCTTCCACACCCCCGAGCCCCTCTCCCACTTTAAACCAGCCTCTCTCCCGCTCCTTCCCAGTTACTCCCAGCGCAGCCCAATCCCCCTCCCAGAAGCTTGCAGTGCTGACCGAGACGTCCACACCGAAGGCAGGCAGCTCCCAGACTGAACGCTGAGCACACCAGGCAGCCCCCCGGGTGTCCCAACCCCCCCAGGTGACAAAAGGGTGGCTCGTTGGACCCCGCCCCTGTGGCCAGGTCTTTTGTTTTCCTTTAAGCACCCAGTAGTTTGTCCCCTGACAACTAGTATGGGGAAAATTCCTTAAGAGAAAAACAGGCTAACTCCTAAACCCCAACAAAGGGTTAAAATCTTTGTACCTGTGCAAGTATAAGATATAGTGCAAAAGTTGGCAAATACTGGCCACAAGCTTGAGGCACAGAATGTAACTTGGCAAGAAATAGGGAAAAGAACTCGCAGAAATGATGAACAAAGCTTGCTGAGACCAGTCGAGAAACTGCTGAAGCCGCCAACAAGAGACTGCGCATGCCTGGGGAAGAAAGGGAAAGTGCAGAGTGAGGAAGACTGTGGCACCTGGGGAGGTGATGGGGGTGGGGGTTTTTTGTGGTGGTTTTTTTGGGGTTTTTGTGTGGTGGGGGGGGTGTTGTTGGGGGGTTTTGGGGTGGGGGTGTGTTTTTTTTTTTTTTGTTTGTTTGTTTTTGTGGGGGGGGTTTTGTTGTGGGGTTTTTGTTGGTGTTGGGTTTGGGGGGTTGGGGTTTTTGGGGGTTTTTTGGTGGGTTTTTTTTGGGTTTTGGTGTGGGGTTGTGTTGTTGGGGGTTGTGTGGGGTGGGTGTTTGGTGTGCTCCCCAGAGCCCTTTTCTGATCAGCCCAATGCTGGCTGGAGGAAACCTCGCCCTACTCGGGGGTGTCACCCCTTTTCTCTGCCCACAGAGCTCCTGAGCCGCCGGCGGCCGCAGCCCCTCCCCGTGGCCTCGGGCCCGGCCGGGACCCCCCGCTCCGTCCCCGCGCTGATTTTGGGGGGCTCGTGTGTCCCCCCCAGCCCCGCTGTCACTCTGCCCCCGCCCGGCTGCTCCCAGTGCTCCCAATAAAGCTTCGCAGTTCGCCCCGGTCCCGTTTATTGGGGGGCGGTGGGGAGGGACTTGGGGGGGCCGCGATTGGGGGGGCAGAAGGCGGGGATGGATCGGGAATGGGGACCCCCGTGTGTCCCCCCCGTGTCACCCCGCTCTGGGGGGGCCTCGGGAGGCACCTGAAGCCCAGCACGGCACCCGGCGAAGCCCAAAAGGCGCCGGGACCCCCCTGAGCCCCCCGCCAGGGGAATTTGGGGAGGGGGCGCGTGGGGGGCGCCCAGGCCGGGCCCAGAGCCCAGCGCTGCCCCAGCCCGAGCTGCCCCGGCTCCATCCCGGCTCCTCCCGCGGGATGCGACCGCCTTGGGAAAAGGGGGGGCCAAGGGTGGGCGCTGGGCCCGGGGGGAGCAGGAGAAGGGATGCAGAGGAGGAGGAGGAGGAGGAGGGGTGAGGAAGGCGCGGGAGAAGGGCGGAGAGAAGAGCAGGAGGAGGCGGGATGAGGAAGGAGGAGGAGCGGGAGGAGCGCTGGAGGAGGAGGAGCGGGAGGAAGAGCAGGGAGAGAGAGGAAGAGGAGGAGCAGGAAGAGGCAAAGCGGCAGGAGAAGCGCGTGGTCGGCGCCCGCTCTGTCCGCCGCGGCCCCGGGAGCATCCCGCAGGTGAGCGGGGAGGGGGAGCTCGGCCCGAATCCCTCGGGGCGTCCCCCAAACATTGGGGTCCCCCCCCTTTTGAGGCTCGGGCAGGAAGAGGCGGGTGAGCAGCAGGTCCTCGGGGTAGGGCAGGTGCGGGGGGGCTGTGGGGGAACATCCCCGTTCTCGGGGGGCTTCTCGCTGAGCAGCAGCGTCGTGAAGGTGCGGCCGGAGCCCGCGGAGGTCACCTGGGCGGGACCCCCGGGCCGGGGCGTGAGGGGAGGGGGCTTGGGGGGAGTTTGGGGGAGGCTTGGGAGGTTAAGGGGGAGTTTCTGTGGGGGTGGAGGGGTTTTTGTGGGCATTTTTCGGTGTAACTGTGTTATTGTTGGTGGTGAGTGCAAGGGGGTGGGGGGATTTGGGGCGATTGTAGGGGTTGGAGGAGGGGTTATGGGGGTTTTGGGGGTGGTTTTGAAATCTGGCAGCGCCCATTGCTTGGAATAGATCCCTTTGTGGCAGCCCCTTGTTGTGTCACTATTTGGCATCCCCAATTGTCTTTAATCGGTGTCTTTCTGGCAGCCCCTCCACTTTTGGTCACTATTTGGCAGCCCGCTTGACTGTAATGGTTTGTGTTTTGGCAGCCCCTGGAGCTCATTATTTGGCAGCCCCCATTGATTTGAGAAGATCCTTTTTTGCAGCTCCCTGGGGTCACATTTTGTCAGCTCCAATTGACTTTTGTGGTTGTCTTTTTGGCAGCCCGTCAGGAATCACTGTTTGGCAGCCCCCATTGCCATGTATGGAGCCTTTTTTGGCAGCCCCCCCAGACTCATTATTTGGCCCCCCATTGATTGTAATGGATCCTGTTTTGGGTTTGGGGGTCCCTGCAGGACCAGCCCCAGTGTGCTGGGGTGTTTGGGGATGTTTGGGGTTCCTGCAGGAGCAGCCCCAACGCGTTGCGGTGTCTCGGGGTGCAGACCACTTTTTCCCCTCACGTTTCCGCCCTTTTTCCCCTCACGTTTCCCGCCCTTTTTCCCCTCAGGAGCTCACCCCAAATCTCTCGGGGGGTCCCCGAGTGCCGTTTTCTCTTGGGGGGTGTTTGGAGCTCGCAGCTTCCAGAATGGAGCCCCAAATCCCTTTGTGGGTCCCAGGGAGGGTTTCATTTTGGGGGGTGGGGGGGCGATGTTTGGATGGTGCGGGACCCCAAAGCTGAGGCGCAAATGCCCCTTGGGGGGATATTTTGGGGGCTCGGTCCCGGTGCCGGGGTGGGAGGGGGACATGGGTCTTGGGGCCCCCCGGGAGAGCGGTGGAGGGGAACGCCGGGAGCCCCGGGGTGGGGTGAGGGGAGAGGGGCGATCCCGGAGCTGGGGGACCCCCGGCAGCCTGGAGAGGGGGGGAGCCTGGATAAGGGGGGACCCCTGGGATCGCTGGAAGCCCGGAGCAGAGAATCAGGGGAGAAGGGACCCCTGGGAGCCCCAAAACCCCCCGGATCATCCCTGAGCGGGACCACGGAGAGGGGGGAACCCCAGGAGCCACGGGACCCCGATGAGGCCAGGGAAAGGAGAGCCCCAGAAGCCCAAAGTGGAGAGCTCAGAGAGGGGCAACTGCTGGGAGGGTTTTTTGTGCTGAATGGTGGTGGTTTGGGGTTTTTATGGACACAAAAGCCCCGGAGACTCCCAGAGGAGGACCTGGGCAGGAGGAGCCCCCAGCCCAAGGCGTTCAGCCCTTGTTTTTCCCCCCAAACCAGGATTTGTCATTCCCAAGGCGTGGCCGGATGGAGGAGGAGGAAAAGCCCCGGAGATCCCCCACGAGGAGGGGCTGCAAACGCAGCCCACAGAGATCCAAGGAGGAAGGAGCCCCCCTGTGCCAGGAAGGCGGCCGGAGATCCAGCCAGAGCTCGGAGCTGGGGGAGAGGCCTCAGGATGGGGAGAAACCCCACAAGTGCTTGGAGTGTGGGAAGAGCTTCAGGTCGAGCTCCAGCTTGGTCCAGCCCCAGAGGATCCACCCTGGGAATCGGCCCTATGAGTGTGGGGAGTGTGGGAAGGCCTTCAAGTACAGCTCCGACCTGATTAAACACCAGAGGATCCACACTGGGGAGAGGCCCTACGAGTGTAGGGAGTGTGGGAAGAGCTTCAGCTCCAGCTCCAGCCTGCATAAACACCGGAAGATCCACACCGGAGAGAGGCCCTACAAATGCAGGGAGTGTGGGATGAGCTTCAGAGACAGCACCAAGCTCCAGGAACACCGGAGCACTCACACTGGGGAATGGCCCCACAAGTGTTTGGAATGTGGGAAAGGCTTCAGCTACAAACGCCGGCTGATGGAACTCCAGAGGATGCACACTGGGGAACGGCGCTACGAGTGTGGGGAGTGTGGGAAGGGCTTCAGCTACAGCTCCAGACTGATTAGACACCAGCGCAGCCACACCGGGGAGAGGCCCTACGAGTGTCCCGAGTGTGGAAAGAGGTTCCAGAGCAGCTCCCATCTCCTCGTACATCAGCGCATTCACACGGATGAGAGGCCCTTCCGCTGCCCCGACTGCGGGAAGGGCTTCAAACGAAACTCCACCCTCATCATCCACTGGCGCCTCCACACTGGGGAGAGGCCCTACGAGTGTCCCGAGTGTGGGAAGAGCTTCTCCTGCAGCTCTAACTTGACCCAACACCAACGGAGGCACCACTAAGGGAAGCTCCGCGAGTGCCCCGAGTGCAGGAAGAGCTTCGTGCGCTGCCCCAGCTCCATCCCCCGTGGGAGGATCGGCGTTGGATGATCCCCAGTGACCCCCGTTGGGCAGAGCCCTGGTGACCCCGTTCTGGGTGATCCCCGCTGGGTGGGGGGAAGGTGTTGGAGAGATTTCTTTGCCTTGTCCTGGTGCTGCTGGGACTTGGTTTGTAATAAATTCCCTGCCTGTGCCCAGGCTGGGTCTGTTGTGCCCGTTGCAGTGCTCGGGGCGGGATCTCTCCCGCTCCTCCTCTCAGCTCCTGGGCCTCTCCTTGTATTTCCTGTGCCTGTGCAGGTGCAGAGGGCAGGGACAGAGCGGTTCTGGTGGCTCCCGGCATCCAGGCAGGGCCAGCCCAGCCCCGGGGGTTGCGAGGGGCTTGTGGGGGTCCCCCGTTTGCGGGACATCCCCGCTGGAGGAGGGTGTCCCCCCTTGCTGCAGCCCCAGGCCTCAGGCAGCGCTGAGCCGAGCAGAGAACGCCCTCAGCTGGGGCCTCGTTTTTGGGCACACCTGAGCCCCTGGACATCCCCATCCCCATTTTGGGGTGCACCTGAGCCCCGGAGATCTGGGACTGGGCGGCTGCAGGAGCTAAAAATGCTGGAACAGGGGATTGTGGGCAGTGCCAGCACTGAAAATCCCAGGAGCAGGGGGTTAGGGAACAGAGCCCAAACAATCTGTGTACGGGGGTGTTTGGGCACTTCCAGCTGCTGAAAATCCCGGGAACAGGGGGGTTTAGGAAAGCCCAGAACCCGAAAATCCCCGGAACAGGGGGGTTTGGGAACGCCAAGAGCCCAAAAATGGTGGAGAAAAGAAATTTAGGCACTCCTAGAGCCCCAAAATCCTGGAAAAGGAAGAGTTTAGGCACCCTCAGCCCCCCATAATCCTGGGAAAAGAGATGGTGGGAACGCCGAGTTGCCCAAATCCTCGGTACAGGGGAGTTTGGGAACTCCCAGAGCCCCAAAATCCTGGGAAAAGAGGAATTTGAGCCCCCCTAAATCTAAAATTTCTGGGAACAGGGGGGTCTGGAAACTCCTAGCCGCCCCCAATTTTGTGTACAGGGGGGTTTGGGCACTCCCAGCCCCCCAAAATCCCAGGAACAGGGGGTTTGAGGAAACCCCAGAGCCCTAAAATCATAGAAAAAGAGGAGTTCGGCCACTTTGAACCCCGAAAATCGCGGAGAAGTGGAAAACCCCTGAAAAAAGAGGAAGTTGGGACAACGCCCTTCACCCACAAAATTCCCAAAAAAAGATTCGGACCTCCTCAACCTCCACCATCCCCGCATTCCCAAGGATCCAGGGCCCCCCAAATCCCAACCCCGGGGCTCCAGGGCCCCCCAAACGCCACCTTGGAGCCCCCAAAGGCCGGGCAGGCTCAGGGCCAGCAGCAGCACGCAGGGGACGCTCCGCGCTCCATCCATGGCGCCTCGGGATGCCGGGAGCCTGGGAAGGGTCGGTGCTGCTCCCAGTAAAGCGGCGGCGAACTGGGGGGGGGGCTGGGAGTGGGGGCGCAGCACCCCAAAAAACGCTGAGCCAATGGGAGCGCGGCGTGGTTTGTGTCGTCATCGGTTGCCGGGTAGAGCCTCGGGAGAATGAGCCCCCTAAGAAATCCCAGCCAATCAGAGCGAGCGTGGTCGGTGACTCATCGGTTGCCAGGTAGAGCCGCTCAAAAACTGGCCCCAAACGGGCCCGGCCAATGGGAGCGCGCCCAAAACAGCTCCAGCCAAACACAGCGCGCCCGGAACCACGCCCGGCCAATCAGAGCGCGTCCCAAAACCACGCCCGACCAATCCGAGGTGGCGTCTGCGGTGACCCCGCACTGGTCCGGACTGGTGCTCCCAGTGCAGCGCGGCTGCTTTGGGGCTGGCGGCACCTGCCCGGCGCTGGCCATGGCGCGTGTGGCGGCAGCTGGGGCCGTACTGGTGGCACTGGTGGTGCTGGGAGCGCCCCCGGCTGCGGGCGCGGAGCTCTCGGGTGAGCGCGGGGAGGGCGGGACGCGGTGGGAAAGGGGGAAAAGAGGAAACAAAGGGGGTTTGGGAGCCCTAAATGGAGGGGGAGGCGGAGGGGACCCCCCAAAGGAAGAGCGGGAGGGGCTGAGGGTTGGGGGAAGGTGAGGAAGGGGTGGGAGAGGGGGGGAAAGTGGAGAAAAGGGGAGGGTGGGACCCCAAATCTGAGCGGGAGGGGGGTAGGGATTGGGGGATTAGTGGGAAAAGGGAGGGAAATAGGGAAAAGGGGGGAATGGGACCCCCAAAGTGATGTGGGGAGCGGCTGGAGGTGGGAGGGCAGGGGATGTGAAAGGGGAAATGGGGAGAAGGGCGGAAAGGAGGAAGTGGGAGCGCGGGCAGGAGGGTCCCATGGCGGCCGTGGGGCACAGCGGGTGCGGAGCGGGGATCCGGGGGGGCCCCGGAGCTCGGGGGGTGCTGGGGGGGCACCCCCTGACCTGTGTCCCACACACACAGGGGTCTTCCAGGAGATGTTTGTGTCTGAGTGTTACTTCATTAACGGCACGGAGAAGGTGAGGTTCGTGGAGAGGTACATCTACAACCGGCAGCAGTATGCGATGTTCGACAGCGACGTGGGGCACTACGTGGGGGACACCCCGTATGGGGAGAAACAGGCCCGGTACTGGAACAGCAACCCGGAATCGCTAGAGTACAAACGGGGTCAAGTGGACAATTACTGCCGGCACAACTACAAGATTGATGCCCCGTTCAGCGTGGAGCGCAGAGGTGAGCGTGGGGCAGAGCGTGTCCCCTCGGGCCCTGCCCCGGGAATGACCCTGGAGCCCCTCAAAACCTCCCCGGGAATCACCGCAGAGCCCTCAGCCCTCCTTGTGCCCGTCCCCGGGGCCTCTTCTCCATCCCACTCCGTCCCAGTCCATCCCAGTGCCCCCCCGCTTGTCCATCCCGCCCGCGCGTGGAGCTGCCGCCCCTCAGCCAATCAGAGCGCGTCTCTCTGATGACTCATCAGTTGCCAGGCAGACCCGCAGCGCCGAGTGCCCCGCGCGGGACTCTGCCAGTGCCGCGCGCTTCGTTCCCAGTCCCTCCCAGTAACATCCCAGTGCCTGCCAGTGCCTCCCAGTAACATCCCAGTCCCTGCCAGTCCCTCCCAGTAACATCCCACTGCCATCCCAGTGCCACACCAGTAACATCCCAGTCCCTGCCAGTAACATCCCAGTGCCGTCCCAGTGCCTCCCAGTAACATCCCAGTGCCTCCCAGTGCCATCCCAGTGCGTCCCAGTCCCTCCCAGTAACATCCCAGTGCCATCCCAGTCCCTCCCAGTAACATCCCAGTAACATCCCAGTGCCATCCCAGTGCCTCCCAGTGACATCCCAGTGTCTCCCAGTAACATCCCAGCTCCTCCCAGTGCAACCACACTCCCTCCCAGTAACATCCCAGTGCCCTCCCAGTAACATCCCAGTCCCTCCCAGTGCCATCCCAGTGTGTCCCAGTGACATCCTAGTCCCATCCCAGTCCATCCCAGTCCCTCCCAGTGCCTCTCAATGCCACAGCAGCCCTCCCCCGTCTCTCCCAGTGCCCCCCCAGCTGATCCCAGTGTGTCCCCGCTCTCTCCCAGTGCCCCCCAGCTGATCCCAGTGTGTCCCCGCTCTCTCCCAGTGCCCCCCAGCGTGTCCATCTCGCTGGTGCCCTCGAGCTCCCAGGCCGGGCCCGGCCGCCTGCTGTGCTCCGTGATGGATTTCTACCCTGCGGAGATCCAGGTGAGGTGGTTCCAGGGCCAGCAGGAGCTCTCGGGGCACGTGGTGGCCACCGACATCGTCCCCAACGGGGACTGGAGCTACCAGCTGCTGGTGCTGCTGGAAATTCCCCCCCAGCGCGGGGTCAGCTACAGCTGCCAGGTGGAGCACGTCAGCCTGGAGCAGCCCCTGAGCCGGCACTGGGGTACGGCCCGGCCCCCACAGCGCCGGGGGCAGCGGGGGAGGCACTGGGGGGGCCGGGAGGGGGATTGGGCTGCGCTGGGAGGAACTGGGAGGGAGCGGGAGAGAGGCTGGTTTAAAGTGGGAGAGGGGCTCGGGGGTGTGGAAGGGCTGGGAAGGGGTTTTTAGGATGCTGGGGAGGGTGGGATGGGGTTTTGGGGGTGGCGGTGGGCGCTGGGAGGGAGTTTGGGGGTGCTGGGTGTAACTGGGAGGGATTTGAGGGAGCCTGGAGGAGCTGGAAGGAGATCGGGGCTGGAAAAGCAGGGGTTGGGATGAGGTTGGTTGTGCTGGGAAGAGACTGGGAGGGGTCTTGGTGAGTCCCGGTGGGGCTGGGAAGGGACTGGGAGAGGGTCTGGGGGTCCTGGGGCGGTGGGGGGCAACTGGGAGGGGGCTGTGGGACGCTGAGAGGGACGGGAGGGGCTTTGGTGGGTGCTGGGGAGGCTGGGAAGGGATTGGGAGGAGGTTTCAGCGGGTCCTGGGCGGGCTGGGGGCGACTGGGAGGGGGCTTGGAGGAGCTCGGGGTGTCAGTGAGAGGATTTGGGGGGTCCTGAGCCCTGCGGACCCCCCAGAGATGCCGCCGGACGCCGGCCGCAGCAAGATGCTGACGGGGATCGGGGGCTTCGTGTTGGGCTTTGTCTTCCTGGCGCTGGGGCTCGGCTTCTACCTGCGCAAGGTGAGGGGGGGTCCCGGGGGTCGTGTCCCCCCTCCCCCGGAGCTGTGCGCTCCCCCCGGGGCCCCCCAGCCCGGTGTCACCCCCTTTTCTCTGCCCACAGAGCTCCTGAGCCGCCGGCGGCCGCAGCCCCTCCCCGTGGCCTCGGGCCCGGCCGGGACCCCCCGCTCCGTCCCCGCGCTGATTTTGGGGGGCTCGTGTGTCCCCCCCAGCCCCGCTGTCACTCTGCCCCCGCCCGGCTGCTCCCAGTGTTCCCAATAAAGCTTCGCAGTTCGCCCCGGTCCCGTTTATTGGGGGGCGGTGGGGAGGGACTTGGGGGGCCGCGATTGGGGGGGCAGAAGGCGGGGATGGATCGGGAATGGGGACCCCCGTGTGTCCCCCCCGTGTCACCCCGCTCTGGGGGGGCCTCGGGAGGCACCTGAAGCCCAGCACGGCACCCGGCGAAGCCCAAAAGGCGCCGGGACCCCCCTGAGCCCCTGAGCCGCCAGGGGAATTTGGGGAGGGGGCGCGTGGGGGGCGCCCAGGCCGGGCCCAGAGCCCAGCGCTGCCCCAGCCCGAGCTGCCCCGGCTCCATCCCGGCTCCTCCCGCGGGATGCGACCGCCTTGGGAAAAGGGGGAGCCAAGGGTGGGCGCTGGGCCCGGGGGGAGCAGGAGAAGGGATGCAGGAGGAGGAGGAGGAGGAGGAGGGGTGAGGAAGGCGCGGGAGAAGGGCGGAGAGAAGAGCAGCAGGAGGCGGGATGAGGAAGGAGGAGGAGCGGGAGGAGCGCTGGAGGAGGAGGAGCGGGAGGAAGAGGAGGGAGAGAGAGGAAGAGGAGGAGCAGGAAGAGGCAAAGCGGCAGGAGAAGCGCGTGGTCGGCGCCCGCTCTGTCCGCCGCGGCCCCGGGAGCATCCCGCAGGTGAGCGGGGAGGGGGAGCTCGGCCCGAATCCCTCGGGGCGTCCCCCAAACATTGGGGTCCCCCCCCTTTTGAGGCTCGGGCAGGAAGAGGCGGGTGAGCAGCAGCTCCTCGGGGTAGGGCAGGTGCGGGGGGGCTGTGGGGGAACATCCCCGTTCTCGGGGGGCTTCTCGCTGAGCAGCAGCGTCGTGAAGGTGCGGCCGGAGCCCGCGGAGGTCACCTGGGCGGGACCCCCGGGCCGGGGCGTGAGGGGAGGGGGTTTGGGGGGAGTTTGGGGGAGGCTTGGGAGGTTAAGGGGGAGTTTCTGTGGGGGATGGAGGGGTTTTTGTGGGGATTTTTCGGTGTAACTGTGTTATTGTTGGTGGTGAGTGCAAGGGGGTGGGGGGCTTTGGGGCGATTTTAGGGGTTGGAGGAGGGGTTATGGGGGTTTTGGGGGAGTGGTGTTTAAAATCTGGCAGCGCCCATTGCTTGGAGAAGATCCCTTTGTGGCAGCCCCTTGTTGTGTCACTATTTGGCATCCCCCATGGTCTTTAATCGGTGTCTTTCTGGCAGCCCCCCCACAATTGGTCACTATTTGCCAGCCCGCCTTGACTGTAATGGTTTGCGTTTCGTCAGCCCCTGGAGACTCAGTATTTGGGAGCCTCCACTGATTTGAAAACATTTTGTTTTTGCAACCCCCATGAGGTTCACATTTTGTCACCTCCAATTGACTTTTATAGTTGTCTTTTTGGCAGCCCATCGGCAGTCACTATTTAGCAGCCCTCACTGACTTGGACTGAGCCTTTTTTGGCAGCCCCCCCAGACTCATTATTTGGCCCCCCATTGATTGTAATGGATCCTGTTTTGGGTTTGGGGTTCCTGCAGGAGCAGCCCCAGTGCGTTGCAGTGTCTCAGGGTGCAGACCCCCTTTTCTCCCCTCACGTTTCCCGCGCTTTTCCCCCTGATGTTTCCCACCTTTTTTCCCCTCAGGAGCTCGCCCCAAATCTCTCGGGGGGTCTCCAAGTGCCGTTTTCTCTTGGGGGGTGTTTGGAGCTCGCAGCTTCCAGAATGGAGCCCCAAATCCCTTTGTGGGAGCCCCAAAGCCCCCCGGATCATCCCTGAGCGGGACCACGGAGAGGGGGGAACCCCAGGAGCCACGGGACCCCGATGAGGGCAGGGAAAGGAGAGCCCCAGAAGCCCAAAGTGGAGAGCTCAGAGAGGGGCAACTGCTGGGAGGGTTTTTTGTGCTGAATCGTGGTGGTTTGGGGTTTTTATGGACACAAAAGCCCCGGAGACTCCCAGAGGTGGACCTGGGCAGGAGGAACCCCCAGCCCAAGGTGCTCAGCCCTTGTTTTTTCCCCCAAACCAGGATTTATCATTCCCAAGACGTGGCCAGATGGAGGAGGAGGAAAAGCCCCGGAGATCCCCCACGAGGAGGGGCTGCAAACGCAGCCCACAGAGATCCAAGGAGGAAGGAGCCCCCCTGTGCCAGGAAGGCGGCCGGAGATCCAGGCAGAGCTTGGAGCTGGGGGAGAAGCCTCAGGCTGGGGAGAACCCCCACAAGTGCTTGGAGCATGGGAGGAGCTTCAGGTCGAGCTCCAGCTTGGTCCAGCCCCAGAGGATCCACACTCGGAATCGGCCCTATGAGTGTGGGGAGTGTGGGAAGGGCTTCAAGTACAGCTCCACCCTGATTAAACACCAGAGGATCCACACTGGGGAAAAGCCCTACGAGTGTGGGGAGTGTGGGAAGGGCTTCAGACAGAGCTCCAGCCTGCATAATCACCGGAAGATCCACACTGGAGAGAGGCCCTACAAGTGCAGGGAGTGTGGGATGAGCTTCAGAGAAAGCTCCTACCTTCTGGAACACCAGAGCTCTCACACTGGGGAATGGCCCCACAAGTGTTTGGAATGTGGGAAAGGCTTCAGGTACAAATGCCACCTGATGGATCACCAGAGGATCCACACCGGGGAATGGCGCTACGAGTGTGAGCAGTGTGGGAAGGGCTTCAGCCAGAGCTCCAAGCTGAGGGCACACCAGAGGATGCACACTGGGGAACGGCCCTACAAGTGTGGGGAGTGTGGGAAGAGCTTCAGCCGGAGCTTCTGCTTGATCCAGCACCAGAGGATGCACACCGGGGAACGGCGCTACAAGTGGGAGGAGTGTGGGAAGGGTTTCTTCCGGAGCTCCAGCCTTAAGGAGCACCAGAGGATCCACACCAGGGGAAAGCCCCATGAGTGTGGGGAGTGTGGGAAGACCTTCAGTCAGAGGTCGTACCTGATGCGGCATCAGAGGATCCACAGTGGGGAATGGTGCTACAAGTGTGGGGAGTGTGGGAAGAGCTTCCCCCGGAGCTCCAGCCTTAAGGAACACCAGAGGATCCACACCGGGGAAAAGCCCTACGAGTGTGGGGAGTGTGGGAAGATCTTCAGCACCAGCTCCTACCTGATCCAGCACCAGTCTATCCACACTGGGGAAAAGCTCCACGAGTGTGGGCAATGTGGGAAGGGCTTCACCAACAGATCCAGCCTGATTAAACACCAGCACACCCACACCAGGGAGAGGCGCTACGAGTGTCCTGCGTGTGGGAAGAGGTTCCAGAGTAGCTCTAGTCTCCTCATACATGAGCGCATTCACACCGGGGAGAGGCCCTACGAGTGTTCTGAGTGTGGGAAGAGGTTTCAGAGCAGCTCTGTTCTCCTCAGACATGAGCGCATTCACACGGACGAGAGGCCCTTCCGCTGCCCCGACTGCGGGAAGGGCTTCAAACAAAATGCCAACCTCATCAAACACCGGCGCCTCCACACTGGGGAGAGGCCCTACGAGTGTCCCGAGTGTGGGAAGGGCGTCTCACAGAGCTCTCACTTGACCCAACACCAACGGAGGCACCACTAAGGGAAGCCCCGCGAGTGCCCCGAGTGCAGGAAGAGCTTCGTGCGCTGCCCCAGCTCCATCCCCCGTGGGAGGATCGGCGTTGGATGATCCCCAGTGACCCCCGGTGGGCAGAGCCCTGGTGACCCCGTTCCGGGTGATCCCCGCTGGGTGGGGGGAAGGTGTTGGAGAGATTTCTTTGCCTTGTCCTGGTGCTGCTGGGATTTGGTTGGTAATAAATTCCCTCCCTGTGCCCAGGCTGGGTCTGTTGTGCCCGTGCCAGTTGAAAGGGTTAAAATCTTTGTACCTGTGCAAGTATAAGATACAGTACAAAAGTTGGCAAATACTGGCCACAAGCTTGAGGCACAGAACGTAATTTGGCAAGAAATAGGGAAAAGAACTCGCAGAAATGATGAACAAAGCTTGCTGAGACCAGTCGAGAAACTGCTGAAGCCGCCAACAAGAGACTGCGCATGCCTGGGGAAGAAAGGGGAAAGTGCAGAGTGAGGAAGACTGTGGCACCTGGGGAGGTGATGGGGCTCCCCAGAGCCCTTTTCTGATCAGCCCAATGCTGGCTGGAGGAAACCTCGCCCTACTCGGGGGTGTCACCCCCTTTCTCTGCCCACAGAGCTCCTGAGCCGCCGGCGGCCGCAGCCCCTCCCCGTGGCCTCGGGCCCGGCCGGGACCCCCCGCTCCGTCCCCGCGCTGATTTTGGGGGGCTCGTGTGTCCCCCCCAGCCCCGCTGTCACTCTGCCCCCGCCCGGCTGCTCCCAGTGTTCCCAATAAAGCTTCGCAGTTCGCCCCGGTCCCGTTTACTGGGGGGCGGTGGGGAGGGACTTGGGGGGCCGCGATTGGGGGGGCAGAAGGCGGGGATGGATCGGGAATGGGGACCCCCGTGTGTCCCCCCCGTGTCACCCCGCTCTGGGGGGGCCTCGGGAGGCACCTGAAGCCCAGCACGGCACCCGGCGAAGCCCAAAAGGCGCCGGGACCCCCCTGAGAAGGAGTGGGTGAAGGGCCCGAGAGGAAAAAGATACAGGATGAGGATGGAGGAGGAGCGGGACCCCTCCCAGCTCATTTTGGGGGTCCCGTCTCTCCTTTCCCTCAATCCCTCAGTTGGTCACCATGGATGAATTGGGGCAGCTCCTGGCAGTTTTTTTCTGAGAGGAATGCCTGAATTTTGGGATTTTTGGGGTGCAGTTTTGGAGGGGGACAGCTCTGTATGGCTCTCCCCTCCCTCTTTGGGCCTTTTAGCTGCCCCTGACACCCTGGGGGCGCTGGGATTTCCTTCCTGGAGACCAGGACGTTCCTTCCCTTCCAGGAGCCCAGTGCCCGGCTGGGGATCCAGGTCAGGGGTCCTTGAGCAGAATCTCTGCCAGGGTCTCCCAGCGCAGCCGGAGCCGCTCGGCCTGGGGTCCCCAAAGCCCTCAGCAGCCCCCAAGTCCCTCCCAGGAATCCTCAACGCCCTCAAACCCAGCATCCCCCACATCCCCTGCAAGTTCCCCCCATGGCACTGACCATGGCCATGTCCCCACATGTCACTGGCCATGTCCCACCGTGTCCTCACCCATGGCTGTGTCCCCTCCATATTTCCATCTCTGTCATTGTCCCACACATCTCCTTCCATGCCGTGTCCTCACCCATGGCTGTGTCCTCACCATATTTCCATCTCTGTCATTGTCCCACACATCTCCTTCCATGCCCGTGTCCCCCCATGTCCCCACAAATGGCCACGACCTCGTCCATGCCTGATTGTCCCCATGTCACTCTCGATGTCTGTGTCCCACCATGTCCCCACCCAGGTCTCAGTTCAAATTCTTTATTTTTACCCCAGTTTAGGGGTTTTTTAGAGGATGAAGAGAAATGAAAAGAGAGCCAAGGCCAAAAGAAAAGGATGTTGTCATTTTTTGGATGTCCCTGCTGGCTGAGGATCCATGTGCTTGGGTGGGAGGTAAGAACCTTTTTTGGAGGGGTTTCCACCCCACTGTCTCCAGAATCTTGGTCTTTGCCCCAGTCCATCACCATTTGGCTGTGGAAGATGCCCTTGGGCCAGAGAAAATCAGAATCATAGAAGCACTGAGGTTGGAAAAGACCTCCAAGACCATCCAGTAGTCCTTGATACCACCAGAAGATACAATTGAATGGAAAAGATTTTTTGGAGTCAAAAGTTAACAAATCCGCTCTCGCCCAGGAATTCCCGATGTCTGCATCCCAATGGATGTTCCTGGGGGAGCCAGGAAGATGTGGAGCCAGCAGCCAGGTGTCTTCCCAACACGGATCACCAGGACCATGGATCACCAGGGCTGTGCCCATCGGGGGTCACTGGGGATCATCCAACGCCGATCCTCCCACGGGGGATGGAGCTGGGGCAGCGCACGAAGCTCTTCCTGCACTCGGGGCACTCGCGGGGCTTCCCTTAGTGTTGACTCCGTTGGTGTCGGGTCAAGTTAGAGCTCTGTGAGAAGCTCTTCCCACACTCGGGACACTCGTAGGGCCTCTCCCCGGTGTGGAGGCGCCGGTGGGTGATGAGGGTGAAGTTTCGTTTGAAGCCCTTCCCGCAGTCGGGGCAGCGGAAGGGCCTCTCATCCGTGTGAATGCGCTCATGTAGGAGGAGTTTGGAGCTACTCTGGAACCTCTTCCCACACTCGGGACACTTGTAGGGCCTCTCCCCGGTGTGCATCCTCTGGTGTGCCCTCAGGTGGGAGCTCCGTGTGAAGCCCTTCCCACACTGCTCACACTCGTAGCGCCGTTCTCCGGTGTGGATGCTCCGGTGTTCCATCAGCTGGCATTTGTAGCTGAAGCCTTTCCCACATTCCAAACACTTGTGGGGCCATTCCCCAGTGTGAGTGCTCTGGTGTTGCAGCAGCTTGGAGCTGTCTCTGAAGCTCATCCCACACTCCCTGCATTTGTAGGGCCTCTCTCCAGTGTGGATCTTCCGGTGTTTACGCAGGCTGGAGCTGTGTCTGAAACTCTTCCCACACCCCCCACACTTGTAGGGCCGTTCCCCAGTGTGGATCCTGCGGTGTTTAATCAGCTGGGACCTCTGCCTAAAGCTCTTTCCACACTCCTCACACTCGTAGGGCCATTCCCCAGTGTGGATCCTCTGGTGTTTTGTCAGCTGGTAGGCGTAGCTGAAGCCCTTCCCACACTCCCCACACTCATAGGGCCGATTCCGAGTGTGGATCCTCTGGTGCTGGACCAAGCTGGAGCGTGACCTGAAGCTCTTCTGACACTCCAAGCACTTGTGGGGGTTCTCCCCATCCTGAGGCTTCTCCCCCAGCTCCGAGCTCTGGCTGGATCTCCGGCCGCCTTCCTGGCACAGGGGGGCTCCTTCCTCCTTGGATCTCTGTGGGCTGCGTTTGCAGCCCCTCCTCGTGGGGGATCTCCGGGGCTTTTCCTCCTCCTCCATCCGGCCACGCCTTGGGAATGACAAATCCTGGTTTGGGGGGAAAAACAAGGGCTGAGCGCCTTGGGCTGGGGGTTCCTCCTGCCCAGGTCCATCTCTGGGAGTCTCCGGGGGTTTCATGTCCATAAAAACCCCAAGCCACCACCATTCAGCACAAAAAACCCTCCCAGCAGTTTCCCCTCTCTGATCTCTCCACTTTGGGCTTCTGGGGCTCTCCTTTCCCTGGCCTCATCGGGGTCCCGTGGCTCCTGGGGTTCCCCCCTCTCCGTGGTCCCGCTCAGGGATGATCCGGGGGGTTTTGGGGCTCCCAGGGGTCCCTTCTCCCCTGATTCTCTGCTCCGGGCTTCCAGCGATCCCAGGGGTCCCCCCTTATCCAGGCTCCCCCCCTCTCCAGGCTGCCGGGGGTCCCCCAGCTCCGGGATCGCCCCTCTCCCCTCACCCCACCCCGGGGCTCCCGGCGTTCCCCTCCACCGGTCTCCCGGGGGGCCCCAAGACCCATGTCCCCCTCCCACCCCGGCACCGGGGAGCCCCCAAAATATCCCCCCAAGGGGCATTTGCGCCTCAGCTTTGGGGTCCCGCACCATCCAAACATCGCCCCCCCACCCCCCAAAATGAAACCCTCCCTGGGACCCACAAAGAGATTTGGGGCTCCATTCTGGAAGCTGCGAGCTCCAAACACCCCCCAATAGAAAACGGCACTCGGGGACCCCCCAAGAGATTTGGGGTGAGCTCCTGAGGGGAAAAAGGGCGGGAAACGTGAGGGGAAAAAGGGGGGAAACGTGAGGGGAAAAAAGGGCGGGAAACGTGAGGGGAAAAAAGGGCGGGAAACGTGAGGGGAAAAAGGGCGGGAAACGTGAGGGGAGAAAAGGGCGGGAAACGTGAGGGGAAAAAGGGCGGGAAACGTGAGGGGAGAAAGGTGGTCTGCACCCCGAGACACCGCAAGGCGCTGGGGCTGGTCCTGCAGGAACCCCAAACATCCCCAAACACCCCAGCACACTGGGGCTGGTCCTGCAGGGACCCCCAAACCCAAAACAGGATCCATTACAATCAATGGGGGGCCAAATAATGAGTCTGGGGGGCTGCCAAAAAGAGACATACAGGAATTAATGGGGGCTGACAAACAGCGATCCCTGAAGGGGCTGCCAAAAAAACATCCACATAAGTCAATCCGGGCTGCTAAACAGTGAGTTCCCGGGAGCTGCTCGAAAGGGATCCACTCACGTCAATGGGGCTGCCAAAGGATGACTTCAAAAGAGGCTGCCAAAAAAGGATCTCTAAAAGAAAGTCAACAGGGCTGCGAAATATTGACCCCAAGTGAGGGGGGGGGTGCCAGAAAGGGTTCCATTCAAGTTAATGGGGGCTACAAATTCGTGACTCCGAAACGGCTGCCAAAAAGGGATCGATCAAACTGAATTGGGGCTGCCAAACAGGATCAATTGATCTCAATGGGGGCTGCCAAACACTGAGGGCGCGGGGGGCTGCCACAAGGGGATCTATTGCAAGCAATCGGCGCTGCCAGATTTTAAACCAAAAAGCCCCCCAAACCCCCATAAACCCTCCTCCAACCCCTAAAATCGCCCCAAATCCCCCCACCCCCTTTCAGTCACCACCAACAATAACACAGCTACACCGAAACCCTACAAAAACCCCTCCATCCCGCACAGAAACTCCCCCTGAACCTCCCAAGCCTCCCCCAAACTCCCCCCAAGCCCCCTCCCCTCACGCCCCGGCCCGGGGGTCCCGCCCAGGTGACCTCCGCGGGCTCCGGCCGCACCTTCACGACGCTGCTGCTCAGCGAGAAGCCCCCCGAGAACGGGGATGTTCCCCCACAGCCCCCCCGCACCTGCCCTACCCCGAGGACCTGCTGCTCACCCGCCTCTTCCTGCCCGAGCCTCAAAAGGGGGGGGACCCCAATGTTTGGGGGACGCCCCGAGGGATTCGGGCCGAGCTCCCCCTCCCCGCTCACCTGCGGGATGCTCCCGGGGCCGCGGCGGACACAGCGGGCGCCGACCACGCGCTTCCCCTGCCGCTTTGCCTCTTCCTGCTCCTCCTCTTCCTCTCTCTCCCTCCTCTTCCTCCCGCTCCTCCTCCTTCCTCATCCCGCCTCCTCCTGCTCTTCTCTCCGCCCTTCTCCCGCGCCTTCCTCACCCCTCCTCCTCCTCCTCCTGCATCCCTTCTCCTGCTCCCCCCGGGCCCAGCGCCCACCCTTGGCCCCCCTTTTCCCAAGGCGGTCGCATCCCGCGGGAGGAGCCGGGATGGAGCCGGGGCAGCTCGGGCTGGGGCAGCGCTGGGCTCTGGGCCCGGCCTGGGCGCCCCCCACGCGCCCCCTCCCCAAATTCCCCTGGCGGGGGGCTCAGGGGGGTCCCGGCGCCTTTTGGGCTTCGCCGGGTGCCGTGCTGGGCTTCAGGTGCCTCCCGAGGCCCCCCCAGAGCGGGGTGACACGGGGGGGACACACGGGGGTCCCCATTCCCGATCCATCCCCGCCTTCTGCCCCCCCAATCGCGGCCCCCCCAAGTCCCTCCCCACCGCCCCCCAATAAAGGGGACCGGGGCGAACTGGGAAGCTTTATTGGGAACACTGGGAGCAGCCGGGCGGGGGCAGAGTGACAGCGGGGCTGGGGGGGACACACGAGCCCCCCAAAATCAGCGCGGGGACGGAGCGGGGGGTCCCGGCCGGGCCCGAGGCCACGGGGAGGGGCTGCGGCCGCCGGCGGCTCAGGAGCTCTGTGGGCAGAGAAAAGGGGGTGACACCGGGCTGGGGGGCCCCGGGGGGAGCGCACAGCTCCGGGGGAGGGGGGACGCGACCCCCGGGACCCCCCCTCACCTTCTTGCGCAGGTAGAAGCCGAGCCCCAGCGCCAGGAAGACAAAGCCCAACACGAAGCCCCCGATCCCCGTCAGCATCTTGCTGCGGCCGGCGTCCGGCGGCATCTCTGGGGGGTCCGCAGGGCTCAGGACCCCCCAAATCCTCTCACTGACACCCCGAGCTCCTCCAAGCCCCCTCCCAGTCGCCCCCAGCCCGCCCAGGATCCCCTGAAATCTCCTCCCAATCCCTTCCCAGCCTCCCCAGCACCCACCAAAGCCCCTCCCGTCCCTCTCAGTGTCCCACAGCCCCCTCCCAGTTGCCCCCCACCGCCCCAGGACCCCCAGACCCTCTCCCAGTCCCTTCCCAGCCCCACCGGGACTCACCAAGACCCCTCCCAGTCTCTTCCCAGCACAACCAACCTCATCCCAAGCCCCGCTTTTCCAGCCCCGATCTCCTTCCAGCCCCTCCAGGCTCCCTCAAATCCCTCCCAGTTACTCCCAGCACCCCCAAACTCCCTCCCAGCGCCCACCGGCACCCCCAAAACCCCATCCCACCCTCCCCAGCATCCTAAAAACCCCTTCCCAGCCCTTCCACACCCCCGAGCCCCTCTCCCAGTTTAAACCAGCCTCTCTCCCGCTCCCTCCCAGTTCCTCCCAGCGCAGCCCAATCCCCCTCCCGGCCCCCCCAGTGCCTCCCCCGCTGCCCCCGGCGCTGTGGGGGCCGGGCCGTACCCCAGTGCCGGCTCAGGGGCTGCTCCAGGCTGACGTGCTCCACCTGGCAGCTGGAGCTGACCCCGCGCTGGGGGGGAATTTCCAGCAGCACCAGCAGCTGGTAGCTCCAGTCCCCGTTGGGGACGATGTCGGTGGCCACCACGTGCCCCGAGAGCTCCTGCTGGCCCTGGAACCACCTCACCTGGATCTCCGCAGGGTAGAAATCCATCACGGAGCAGAGCAGGCGGCCGGGGCCGGCCCTGGAGCTCGAGGGCATCAGTGAGATGGACACACTGGGGGCCAGTGGGAGACAGCGGCGAGGTTTGGTGTGGCATTGAGGGACTGGGAATGGAGTGGCAGGGACTGGGGGGGGCACTGAGAGACAGGGGAGTGGATTGGGGGTCACAGGGAGGCCACTGGGAGAGAGGGTGGAGGTCTGAGAGTGGACTGCGAGTGGACAGGGAATGGACTGAGAGGGATTGAGAGGGACTGTGGGGACACTGTGAGGGACTGGATTTGCACTGGTAGGAAGTGTGGGGGCCCTGGGAGGGACTGGAATGGACAAAGAGAGGCACGGGGGTCACTGGGGGTGGGACAAAAGGCCCCAGGGATGGGTACAAGGAGAGCTGAGGGCTCTGGGGTGATTCTCATGGAGGTTTTAAAGGGCTCCAGGGTCATTCCCAGGGCAGGGACCGTGGGGACACACTCTGCCCCACACTCACCTCTGTGGCCCACGAGGAATGGGGTGCACACCTCGAGGCTGTGCCGGCAGTGCCTGTCCACCTGAGCCCGAGTTCTCTGCTTGGCTGAGCGCTGCCTGAGGCCTGGGGCTGCAGCAAGGGGGGACACCCTCCTCCAGCGGGGATGTCCCGACAATGGGGGACCCCCACAAGCCCCTTGCAACCCCCGGGGCTGGGCTGGCCCTGCCTGGACGCCGGGAGCCACCAGAACCACTCTGTCCCTGCCCTCTGCACCTGCACAGGGACAGGAAATACAAGGAGAGGCCCAGGAGCTGAGAGGAGGAGCGGGAGAGATCCCGCCCCAAGCACCACCACAGGCACAACAGACCCAGCCTGGGCACAGGGAGGGAATTTATTACCAACCAAATCCCAGCAGCACAAGAATGCAAAGAAATCTCTCCAACACCTTCCCCCTACCTGGCCGGGTTCACCCGAAACAGGAGTAACCAGGGCTCTGCCCAACGGAGGTCACTGGGGATCATCCAACACCAATTCTCCCACGGGGGATGGAGCTGGGGCAGTGCATGAAGCTCTTCCTGCACTCGGGGCACTCGCAGGGCTTCCCTTAGTGGTGCCTCCGTTGGTGTTGGGTCAAGTGAGTGCTCCTGGAGAAGCTCTTCCCACACTCGGGACACTCGTAGGGCCTCTCCCCGGTGTGGAGGCGCCGGTGGGTGACGAGGTTGCAATTTCGTTTGAAGCCCTTCCCGCAGTCAGGGCAGCGGAAGGGCCTCTCATCCGTGTGAATCCGCTGATGTCTGAGGAGAACAGAGCTGCTCTGAAACCTCTTCCCACACTCAGAACACTCGTAGGGCCTCTCCCCGGTGTGGATGCGTTGGTGTGCCCACAGACCGGAGCTCTGCCCGAAGCTCTTCCCACATTCCCCACACCCATAGGGCCGTTCCCCAGTGTGGATCACCTGGTGTTCTCTCAGCTGGGAGCTGTTGGTGAAGCCCTTCCCACATTCCCCACACTCATAGGGCCTCTCCCCAGTGTGGATCCTCTGGTGTTCCCTCAGGGTGGAGCTCTGGCTGAAGCTCTTCCCACACTCCCCACACTCGTAGGGCTTTTCCCCAGTGTGGATCCTCTGGTGGCGGACCAGGGTGGAGGTGTGGCTGAAGCCCTTCCCACATTCCCCACACTCGTAGGGCCGCTCCCCAGTGTGGATCCTCTGGTGTCCCACCAGGTGGGAGCTCCACTTGAAGCCCTTCCCACATTCCAAGCACTTGTGGGGTTTCTCCCCGCCCTGAGGATTCTCCCCCAGCTCCGAGCTCTGCCTGGATCTCCGGCCGCCTCCCCGGCATAGGGGGGCTCTTTCCTCCTTGGGTCTCTGCGGGCTGGGTTTGCAGCCCCTCCTCATGCGGCATCTCCGGGGCTTTTCCTCCTCCTCCTCCATCCGGCCACGCCTTGGGAATGACAAATCCTGGTTTGGGGGGAAAACAAGGGGTGAGCGCCTTGGGCTGGGGGTTCCTCTGGCCCAAGTCCATCACCAGGCATCTTGGGTCCGTACAAACCTCCAAAAATCCAAGATACAGTCCAAAGGTCCTCTAAACATCAACACACAGCCTCAAAACTCCCAAAACATCAAGATTCAGCCAAAACCCCCTCCAAAATATAAACATTCAGCCCCCACGAAAAAACCAAAGCACCAACATGTAGCCCAATAAACCTCACACACACCAAGATTCACCCCCGGGAAAATCGTGGATCCCCCTCCCTGGTCACCTGCTGGATGGGGGCAGGCAACACTCCTGGGGCAGGGGGGAGGCTGCAGATACAGGGAGTGGTGGAACCTTGGGGTGCCTCCTCTTCCTGCTCATCCTCCTCCTCCTGTATCCCTACTCTGCCTCACACTCCTCTTCCTCCCACTACTCCTTCTCCTGCATAATCCCACCTTCTGCTCCCACCTGCATCCTTTGACCATTTTGTCCTTCAACCCTGCTCCTCCAGCCTTTCTCCTCCTTCCCCCAGGCCCAGCACCCACCCCTGGCTCGCTCTTGCCCCCTGAGCTCTCGGATCCCACAGCAGGAGCAGCGATGCAGCTGGGGCAGCTCGGGCTGGGGCAGCGCTGGGCTCTCGGCCGCTCCTGCCCGCACTCGGCCCCCGCCGCAGCCGCTTCCGCCAGGACAGCACGGGGGGGCCCGGCCTTGGCGCTCCCCCACTCCCACCTCCCCAAATTCCCCTCGCGGGGGGCGCTGGCGCCGGGGCACAGGTGGGCTCCAGGTGGGGAGCGCCGGGCGCTGCGGGTCTGCCTGGCAACTGCTGAGTCACCAGCGCCGCGCCATCTGATTGGCTCAGCGCTGCCTGAGGGCCGCGCCTGCAGCAACGGGGGACACCCTGCTCCAGGGGGATGTCCCGCAAACGGGGGACCCCCATGGAAGGAAGAACAGGAATGTGTCTTTGCAAACAGATGCTGTGAATCCCACTGGAGACAGGCCCAGGCACTTGGACATAAGCAAGTGACAGGAGAAACCATCAGTTCCACAAAATGTTACTAATTGACACAGACTGCAGCTCAAGGTCCTGCTCAATTCCTGAACTTCCAGAAGAACAAAGCCTTAACAGAACCAAGGACATCGTTTCCTATACAAAAGGAGAGAATGTTGATTTGGTTTGCACATTTTCCCAGAGCTAATTAAGGACATGGACACCCAGCAAGGGTAAAAAGGGAAGTCGAGAAGGGCTCTCAGCAACAGGGGATGGATGGTGTTGGTGTGCTGGGAAAGGATTGGTTGAAGCAAGTGTGCAGGAATATGGTTAAGGCAAACAGCAGCAGGAGGAATCTGTGTGGTAAGAAAGAAAAAGGAAGATGGAAAAGAGGAGGAAGAGAAAAGAGTGAGAATTTGAATTTTTTACAGCACTGTCTTATCCTAAAAATTTGCCAGCTGATCCAGATCTTTCTTGCCCCCAGTTTCCAGGACAGGGACACAAAGTTCAAAATATCAGGGGGTTCTCTATGGTTGAGAGCGGAAGGACTGGGCGCAGAGGTGCGGGACCGGGAGCATGGGCTGGGGGCCTGAGGGGAGCTGTGGGGCCAGGCCGGGGCTGTGGGGCAGCCGGGGCTCAGCTCCGGGCACTGCCTGACCCCAACACCCCCCGGGCAGGGCCGGCAGTGGCCCCCGGCCCCCATGAGGCTGTGGGATGTGGAAGGATCACGATTTTATCCATCTTGTTTGGGTCACTGCAAAAACAAGTGATTTTGCAGAAGGCTCAGCAGCTGTCACAGGATGAGCACCCACAGGCAGTGAGGGGCTGCAGCAGAGGCAGAAGAAGCCCCTGGAGCACTTGGTCACAAAGGCACAGCAGGTGAATGCAAGAAGGGATGAGGAAAAGGCCAAGGTGAAGGCAAAGGCCATGGCAGAGTTTCTACAGCCCCTGAGGGATGAACCACAGGGCCCAAGGGGGCCCCAGGACCCAGGGGACGGGCTCGGCCACAAGCACCTGGCACAGGCATTGCCCTCCTCGGCAGGGGAGAGCCGACCCAAACAGCCCCTGCCAAGGAATCAGGGTTCCATCTGCAGGGCACAAGGACACTGCAAGCAGACACACGAGCACCCTCAGCAGGAGGAAGTCCAGCCGCTGATGGACAGGGATTGTTAGGGCTGCCAGAGCTCCCAGCACACCAGGGACCCACCGCACCAGAGCCCTTGAGAACATTCAGGGGGCATCTGGATCGAGAGGAGCCCTTTCCTGATAGACACAGGGGCCTCTCCATCCACTCTCAATCTGACACCTAAGTGGGGAAAATTGTCAAGAAGTTCTTTGATTATTCAGGGAATAAGTGGGAAAGATGAGCAGGTGTGTTTTGTTCAACCAATATTAGTAGATGTGGGGGATAGGTTTGAAATGCATCAATTTCTATTTGCTCCTAATTGTGATTGTAATTTACTGGGAAGGGATTTGGTGGCTAAAGTGGGAATGCAAATTCATACTGTAAAAGGAGATACAGAGGCTAATGCTGTTGTACCTTTGTGTCAAATGCCTGGCAAGGCCTCTGCTGAAGTGAACCCACAAGTGTGGGTAGCCCCAGGAAAATTAGATATGGAGCTTCTCCAAATTCCTTTGAAGCAACCAGGACAAGTGGTGTCTAAAAGCAATACCCTGTTCCCAGGGAGGCAAGGAAGGGGTTACAGCCTGTTACTGAGTCCCTGCTAAAGGCAGGGCTTTTGGAGCCAGGCATCTCTCCCTACAACACTCCTCTCCTGCCACTCAGGAAACCGGATCATGGACACCAGAAGGAAAGCAGAATATTCGAGTGTCTAAAAGCAGATTAACTGAGCCTCCTGCCCTGGCCCTTCCAGAAAATAGACAGTGTGGTGGTGCCCCAGCCTGATGCCCTGGTCGTCCAGTGGCCAGACGATTCAGAGTCCGAGGGTGGATCTGTGGGCATGGAGGCTGACTAGGGCACCACCCTGGTTTCCAGAAAGATCTTTGGGGTTCGGTCACTGATTGGGAGAGGAGCCTGTTCCTCTAGGTTACTCCCCTGTTATTAGTTGTCAATAATAGTCCCCTCCTTTGTACCTTCTTCCCATTTGCTAATGTACCCTGGACCCTCCTATTTTCCCTCACCCTAAAACCCCGAGGAGAGAGCTGCTCGGGGGGTGCTCCATTGTTCTAACCCTGTTCAATAAATCCTGGTTGGACTACTTTGGAGCTCCTCCGCCTCCCTTGCTTCTTCACCTCGGGGTGCTTGGCAGCCTGAGAGCAGGCACCCTTGCGGCAGGCTTCCCTAAACAGGGGGCTGCTTTGCCTCCACGCTTTGCCGGGAGCAATCGGACCTTGGTCAGTCCCTCTCTGGCTGCTTCGCTCCTGCGGCACACCGGGCTAACCGCGAGGGGGCAAGCGGTCAAGACAGGGGAACTCATTTTACAGGAAAGATCCTTCAGGGCGTTGTGGCTGCTTTAGGAACACAGTGGGACCTCCAAACGCCCTGGCACCCCCAGAGTTCGGGTCAGGCAGAAAGAATGAATGGGGAAATAAAGAAACACCTTCTGAAGCTGGTGACAGAAACCAAGATGCCACGGGTACGGCTTCTGCCATTGGCTTTGGCAAGAAGAAGAGCCAGAGCCAGGGCAGATATTCAATTATCTCTCCTGGAATTGATGTTTGCAATTCCTCACCCTGCTAATTCTCCACCTAGTGTGGGGTGGAGACAAGGGATGTCTGTTTAAAGCAGTCTGTGGCCACAATCCTGTCTCTTGTGAAATCTCTTCCACAGGAAGCTTGGCTGGCACAGACCCTGCCTTGGCACTTTGCTGTCCACAACATCCAAGCAGGACCCAGTCGGGCCCTGCCTAAGGAGTGCAAAGCAGCACCTCTGGTGGCCAAGTGGCGTGGCCCATTGCAAGTGTCACTGAGCACAGAAACAGCCGCCAGCACAGCTCAGCACGGGGGGACCCCTCACCCTCGCCCCAAGGGCTCTGAAGCCCCGGAGATTTGCACTTCCCGGCTGCAGGAGGACCAAGGCACGCCGCGACTGACCCTGCACAGAAGGGGCCGCAGCAGCAGCCAGGGCTCCACAGCGGGGGAAGCCCCTGGGCCTGCCCACAGATCCTCTGCTCAAATAGTCTGCCTGGGCACCCTCCTCTGGCATCTCCAGGCACTGGGGGCCGAGCCTCGCTCTCACTGCTTGAGCTTCAGTGCTTTCTGTGCCTGCACTCGCCACAGCTGCTGCGCAAGACAACGAGAGAATTCCACTCTGGCTCTCCCTTAGACTCACACACTGGGCTGCCTGGGATCAGATTGCTGGAAAATAGACCACGTCTAGAATTTTGTAAAATTTTATTTCTCTGCTCAGGCTTGCTTTGCCTCTGCCTTCAGGAAAGGCATTTTAAAGTGTTTGTTAAGGGATGTTACACCACTCAAAGGAGATGAGCTTCACATCTCAACACACTGGGAACAGCCCAAAAGATACCCAAAAACAGAACGACCATCAACAGAACATCAACGACCATCAGCAAACATCAAGGAACATCTACTCCAGACACTGCCCCCGGCACAGCTGGAGACATCTGGTCTGGAAAAGGCTGATAAGGAAATCAAGGAGTGTGGACCTAATGAACATTAGAGGCCAAGGAATCCAGGTCCAACAGGAAAACAAATACTAAAAACTACCCAGATTGGAACCAATGAACATTAAACCTACGGATTAGACTGTATAAAGTTGAGGAAAAATATAGTAAAAATGCTATGCCATGGAATGATTTTCTCTGCACACCCGGGCTATGTGTGCATGAAATGATTTCTGTTGCACAGCCTGGCCACAATAAAGTAAATCCTTGATCCTCTAAAACTAAAAAAGTCATTGAACAATTTTTGTTCTTCCCGCAGTTTAGGTGACAAGATTACAAAATTAAAATGTTTTTTTAAATAATCCTACTGTAAAATTTTTATTCCTAGGGGAAGAAGTAGCAAAAAATTTAATTGCTTGGAGGTTAGTTTGTGTATGTGTGTGCCTGGCTGTTAGTGATGGCAGAATTTTGGATTGGGTTTTTTTGATGTTCACCTTTAGATTGCATTTTGCAAAACCGGAAGAGCTTTAAAAGTGACCCTTTAACTCATAAACAGTTAACAGAATATTGGTTAAAAAAAAACAAAACAAAACCAACAACAGGAAAAGCAGCTTATGGGAGCCCATTTGTGAGTCATTTGATGGCTGCCCTGGCAGAGA
>JAMPIT010000443.1:0-52766 GCA_026261815.1 Monarcha castaneiventris obscurior
CCCAGGACCCACCCAGGACCCCCCAAACCCCCCCAAATCCCCCAACTTCCCCCTCGGACCCCCCCAGGACCCCCATTTTCCCCTCCCCCTTTACTTGCCCCTCCCCCCAAACCCCCCAGGACCCCCCCCGGCCCCCCCCGGCCCCCCCTCCCCCACCTGCACGCTGTAGTTGAAGGCCTGCGCCGAGCTCAGGAACCTCCGGTAGCCGTCGGTGGCTTCCGTGGCCACCGTGAGCACCAGCAGCGCCTCTGGGGGGGCACGGGGGGGTCACAGCCCCAAAATCGCCCCCGGGACCCCCAAAATCACCCCTGGGACCCCCCAGAATGGCCCCTGGGACCCCCCCAGTGACCACCAGTGACCCCTGACCCCTCCCCAGCGGCCACCGTGAGCCCCAGCAGCGCCTCTGGGGGGGCACGGGGGGGTCACAGCCCCAAAATGGCCCCTGGGACCCCCAAAATCAACCCTGGGACCCCCCAGTGACCACTGACCCCTCCCCAGTGACCCCTGACCCCCCCCCAGTGGCCACCGTGAGCACCACGGGGGGGGGATCAGAGCCCAAAATCACCCCTGGGACCCCCAAAATCACCCCTGGGACCCCCCAGAATGGCCCCTGACCCCTCCCCAGTGACCCCTGACCCCTCCCCAGTGACCCCTGTGAGCACCAGCAGCGCCTCTGGGGGGGCACGGGGGGGTCACAGCCCCAAAATCGCCCCCCTGGGACCCCCCCAGTGACCACTGACCCCCCCCCAGTGGCCACCGTGAGCACCAGCAGCTCCCCTGGGGGGGCACGGGGGGGTCAGGGCCCAAAATGGCCCCTGGGACCCCCAAAATGGCCCCTGAGGCCCCCCCAGTGACCACCAGTGACCCCTGACCCCTCCCCAGTGGCCACCGTGAGCACCAGCAGCTCCCCTGGGGGGGCACGGGGGGGTCACAGCCCCCAAAATCGCCCCCGGGACCCCCAGAATGGCCCCTGGGACCCCCCCAGTGACCACCAGTGGCCACTGACCCCTCCCCAGTGACCCCTGTGAGCCCCAGCAGCTCCTCTGGGGGGGCACGGGGGGGTCAGACCCCCAAAATCATCCCTGGTACCCCCAAAATCACCCCTGGGACCCCCAAAATGGCCCCTGGGACCCCCAGAATGGCCCCTGGGACCCCCCCAGTGACCACCAGTGACCACTGACCCCTCCCCAGTGACCCCTGACCCCCTCTCCCTGACCCTCAGTGACCCCTGACCCCTCCCCACTGACCTCTGACCCCCTTCCCCCTCCCCAAATGACCTCAGACCACTCCCCAGTGACCCCCACTGACCACTGACCCCTCTCCAAATGACCCCTGACTCCTCCGTAATGACCCCAGCCCCCTCCCCACTGACCCCTGACCCCTCCCCCGACCCCGAATGATCACTGACCCCTCCCCACTGACCCCCGACCCCTCCCCTTCCCCCCCCGCCCCCCGCCCCCACTCACCGCTGCCGGGGGCGCTCCCGGGGGGGATTTCGGGGCAGTTTTGGGGGGTCCCGGGGGGGATTTCGGGGCAGTTCCGGGGGGTCCCGGGGGGGATTTCGGGGCAGTTCCGGGGGGTCCCGGGGGGGATTTTGGGGCAGTTCTGGGGGGTCCCGGGGGGGATTTCGGGGCAGTTCTGGGGGGTCCCGGGGGGGCTCCACAGCAGCAGCAGCAGCGGCAGCGCCAGCGCCGCCATGACGGCACGGGGGGGCGGGGCCTGCGGGAGCGGGGGGCGGGGCCTCCCTCAGCCAATCCCCGCCCGCCGCTCCGCCCCCTCCGCCAATCAGCGCCGGGGGGCGGGGCCAAGGCCGGGGTGCCACGTTGCCAGGCGTGAAAAAAGGGGGCGGGGCTTCGTGAGGGGGGCGGGAAAGCCACACTCAAGATGGCGGCGGGCGGAAGGGGCGGGGCGAGGGCGCCACGCTCAAGATGGCGGCGGGGGTGAGGGCGGAAGTGGCGCCGGTGAGGGCGGAAGTGGCGCGCGGCGGACCGGAAGTCGCCTCATGATGGGGGAGAAGAAAACCTCGGGTGAGGGGAGAGGGGCGAGAGCGGTCCCTGGGCTCTTCTGGGGGGTCCCGGGGGGTCCCGAGGGGTTCTGCTGTCGGTTTGGGCGGTCTCGGTGTCCCGGGAGAGTCCTGGGGTGCCGGAGGGTTCCGGGTCTGGGGCTGCCGGGGGGGTCCCGAGCCCCTTTTGGGGAGTCCTGAGGGGGTTCTGGGGGGTCCCGGGGTCGGTTTGGGAGTCCTGAGGTGTCTCCGTGCCCTTTTTGGGGGGTCCCGGGGGGGTTCGAGGGGTCCCGGGGGGGTTCTGAGAGGTCCCGGGGGGGTTCCGGGGGGTTGGGGGGTCCTGAGGGGTCCTGGTGCCCCTTTTGTGGGTCCCTGGGAGTCCTGGGGGGGTCTCAGTGCCACTTTTGGGGGGTCCCGGGGTCTCTGAGGGGTCCCGAGGCCGAGTGTGAAGGTCTCTGGGCGGGGGGGGCTCCGTGTCGGTTTTGGGGGGTCCTGGGGTCGGTTTAGGGGTCCCGGGGGGTCCTGGGGGGGTTTGCGGGGTCTTGGGGGGTCCTGAGGGGTCTCAGTGTCCCTTTTTTGGGGGGTCCCGGGGGTGGTTGGGGGTCCTTGGGGGTCCTGAGGCCTCCCGGTGTCGGTTTTGGGGGTCTCGGGGGGATCTTTGAGGGGTCCCGAGGGGTCTCTGAGGGGTCCCGGGGTCGCTTTGGGGGGGTCCTGGGGGGTCCTGAGGGGTCTCAGTGCCCCTTCTGGGGGGTCCTGGGGGGTTCTGAGGCCTCCTGGGGTCGGTTTTGGGGTCTCGGGGGGTTTGGGGGGTCCTGGGGGGTCCTGAGGGGTCCTGGTGCCCCTTTTAGGGGGTCCCGGGGTCGCTTTTGGGGGGTCCCTGGGGGTGCTGAGGGGTCTCAGTGCCCCTTTTTGAGGGGTCCCGGGGGGGTTTGGGGGTCCCGGGTGGGGTCCAGTGCCCTTTTGGGAGGTCTTGCGGTTTGGGGGTCGTTTGGGGATCCTGAGGGTCCTGGTGCCCTTTGGGGCCTCCCGGTCATTTTTGGGTTTCGGGGGGGTCCAGAGGGTCCCCGGGGTCGTTTTTGGGGTCCTGGGGGTCCTGAGGGGTCCCTGTGACCCTTTTTGGGGGGTCCCGGGTTCGCTTTTGGGGGGTCCTGAGGGGTCCAGAGGGGTCTCGCTGTCCCTTTTTGGGTGGTCCCGGGGGGTCCTGAGGGGTCCCGGGGTCGGTTTGAGGGGTCCTGGGGGGGTCCTGGGGGGGTCTCAGTGCCCCTTTTGGGGGGTCCCGGGGTCGGTTTAGGGGTCCCGGGGGGGTTCTGAGGGGTCCCGGGGGGGTTTGGGGGTTCCTGGGAGTCTTGAGGGGTCTTAATGACATTTTTGGGGGGGTCCCAGGGGGGTTTGAAGGGTCCCGGGATCGAGTTTGGGGGTCCTGAGGGGTCCTGCTGCCCCTTTTGGGGGGTCCCGGGGGGGTTCGAGGGGTCCCGGGGGGGATTTGGGGGGTACTGGGGGTCCTGAGGGGTCTCAGTGCCCCTTTTGGGGGGTCCCAGGGTCAGTTTGGGGGTCCCGGGGGGTTTTAGGGGGTCCTGGTGCCTCTTTTTGGGGATCCTGGGGGTCCTGAGGGGTCTCAGTGCCCCTTTTTGGGGGGTCCCGGGGAGTTCTGGGGGGTCCCGGGGGGGTTTGGGGTCCCGGGGGGTCCTGAGGGGTCTCAGTGCCCCTTTTTGGGGGGTCCCGGGGGGTCTCTGAGGAGGGGCAGGGTCCTGGAAGGGTTCAAACGGCCCCGGAAACTCCCGATTTTTGGGGATTTCCCGAATTTTTGGGGCTCCTCGGTCCCGGGGGGGGTCCCGGTGCCCAGGGGGGTTTCGGGGGTCCCTGGGGGGTCCCGGGGGTCTCTGAGGGGTCCCGGGGGGGTCCCTGGGGGGGTCTCAGCGCCCCCTCCCCAACCCGGGGGTTCCGGGGAGGGCCCTGGAAGGGTTCGAGTAGCACCGGGAGGGTCCCGATTTTTGGCGATTTCCCGATTTTTGGGGATTCCTCGGGTTTTTTTCGGACTCCGGGTTTTTTGGGGCTCCCCAATTTTTTCCGGGGGGGTCTCCTCTGACCTCCCCTCGCCCCCTCCCCAGCGCGGGTGCCCGAGGGGGCCCCTCGGCGGGTCCTGGAAGGGTTCAGGCAGCACCGGGAGGGTCCCGACTTTGGGGAATTTCCCGAATTTTTGGGGCTGCTCGGTCCCAAGGGGGTCCCGGGGGTCTCTGAGGGGTCCCGGGGGGGTCCCGGGGAGTCTCTGAGGGGTCCCGGGGGGTCCCTGGGGGTCTCAGCGTCCCCTCCCCAACCCGGGGGCCCCTCGGAGGGTCCTGGAAGGGTTCAAGCGGCCCCGGAAGGTCCCGGTTTTAGGGGGATTTCTGGTTTTTTTGCGAACTCCCGGATTTTTGGGGCTCCCCAGTTTTTAAGGGGGGGTCTCCCTGACCCCCCCTCGCCCCCTTCCCAGCGCGGGTGCCCCAGGGTTCCCTCGGAGGGTCCTGGAAGGGTTCAAGCGCCCCTAGAAAGTCCCGATTTTTGGGGATTTCCCGATTTTTAGGGACTCCGGGGTTTTTGGGGCTCCCCAGTTTTTTCGGGGGGGGTCTCCCCTGACTCCCCCTCGCCCCCTCCCCAGCGCGGGTGCCCGAGGGGGCCCCTCGGAGGGTCCTGGAAGGGTTCAAGCGCCCCTAGAAAGTCCCGATTTTTGGGGATTCCTCGGGTTTTTTTCGGGCTCCGGGTTTTTTGGGGCTCCCCAATTTTTTCGGGGGGGGTCTCCCCTGACCCCCCCTCGCCCCCTCCCCAGCGCGGGTGCCCGAGGGGGCCCCTCGGAGGGTCCTGGACGGGGCCACGCGGCAGCGGCGGCTGCACCGGCAGCTGGAGGCGCTGGAGAACGACAACTTCGGCGACGATCCGCAGGCGGGGCTGCCGCGGCCCGGGAAGCGCCTGCCGCACTTCAGCGACACCGCCGAGACCGGTACCGGGGGGATTTGGGGGTCCCGGGGGGGCTGGGGGGTCCTGGGGGATCGGGAATGGGGGATTTGGGGGGTCCTGGGGGTCCTGGGGATCGGGAATGGGGGATTTGGGGGGTCCTGGGGGTCATGGGGATGAGGAATGGGGGATTTGGGGGCTGGGGGGTCCTGGGGGATCGGGAATGGGGGATTTGGGGGGTCCTGGGGGTTATGGGGATCTGGAATGGGGGATTTGGGGGGTCCTGGGGGTTATGGGGACCGGGAATGGGGGATTTGGGGGGTACCTGGGGGTCCTGGGGAGGGAATGGGGGAATTTGGGGGAGTCCTGGGGGTTATGGGGGTCCTGGGGATCGGGAGTGGGGGATTTGGGGGGTCCTGGAGGAGCTCACAGGGTCTGGGGTGTCGGGAATGGAGGATTTTGGGGTCTGGGGGAACCGGGAATGGGGGATTTGGGGGGTCCCGGGGGCATTTGGGGGTCTGGGGGGTTTGGGAAGTCTTGGGGGATCGGGAATGGGGGATTTGGGAGTCCCAGGGGTCCTGGGGGATCGGGAATGGGGGATTTGGGGGGTCCTGGGGGGATTTGAGGGGTTCTGGGGGTTTGGGGGAACGGGGAATGAAGGATTTGGGGGGTCCCGGGGGGCTTCTGGGGGGTCTGGGGAACCGGGAAGGGGGGATTTGGGGGGTCCCGGGGGGGGTTTAGGGTGTCCCACACTTCAGTGACACCGCCGAGACCGGTACCGGGGGGATTTGGGGGTCTCAGGGGTTCTGGGGGGATTTGGGGGGTCCCGGGGGGGTTTGAGGAGTCCCAGGGGGTTCTGGGGGTCTGGGGGACCGGGAATGGGAGATTTTGGGGGGTCCCAGGAGGATTTGGAGGGTCCCGGGTGTCCTGGGGGGGGCTCAGGGGGAACTGGGAATGGGGGATTTGGGGGGTTCGGGGGGTCCCAGGGGGGTCCCAGGGCAGGGGGGGTTCGGTTTTGGGGCCCCCGGTGAATTTTGGGGGGTCCCAGTGGGGGTAGGATCAGTTTTGGGGCCCCCTCGGTGACTCTGGGGGGGTTCTGGGGGTCCCAGGGAGGTTCTGGGGGGTCCTGGGGGAATTTTGGGGGGTCCCATTGTGTGGGGGGGTTCAGTTTTGGGGCCCCCCCGGTGAATTTTGGGGGATTTCAGGGAAGAAGAAGAAGAAAACGCGCGGGGATCACTTCAAAGTTCGCTTCAGGAAAAACTTCCAGGCGCTGCTGGAGGAGCAGGTGGGGATTTGGGGGGGTCCTGGGGGGTCTGAATTTCACATTTGAGCTGAGTTTGGGGCCGGATTTGGGGCTGAATTTCACATTTTGGGCTGGATTTGGGGCCAGATTTGGGGCTGATTTCTGGATTTGGGGCCGGATTTGGGGCTGAATTCTGGATTTGGGGTCGGATTTGGGGCTGATCTCTGTATTCAGGGCTGGATTTGGGGCTGAATTCAGGATTCGGAACCAGATTTGGGGCTGAATTCTGTATTCGGGGCTGGATTTGGGGCTGATTTCTGGATTCGGGGCTGGATTTGGGGCTGAATTCTGGATTTGGGGCCGGATTTGGGGCTGAATTCTGTATTCAGGGCCGGATTTGGGGCTGAATTCAGGATTCAGAACCAGATTTGGGGCTGAATTCTGGATTTGGGGCCGGATTTGGGGCTGAATTCTGGATTTGGGGCCGGATTTGGGGCTGAATTCTGGATTTGGGGCCGGATTTGGGGCTGAATTCTGTATTCAGGGCCGGATTTGGGGCTGAATTCAGGATTCAGAACCAGATTTGGGGCTGAGTTCTGGATTTGGGGCCGGATCGCGGCTTTTGGGGTCGGATTTGGGGCTGAATTCTGCATTTGGGGCTGGATTTGGTGCTGGATTTGGGGCTGAATTTCTCATTTTGAGCTGGATTCAGGGCCGGATTTGGGGCTGAATTCTGGATTTGGGGCCAGATTTGAGGCTGAATTTCTCATTTTGAGCTGGATTCAGGGCTGGATTTGGGGCCGGATTTGGGGCCGGATCGTGGTTTTTGGGGCCAGCTCCATATCCCTGACCCCCAGACCCCGACCCCCCAGAACCTGAGCGTGGCCGAGGGGTGGAATTTCACATTTTGGGCTGGATTTGGGGCCGAATTTGGGGCTGAATTTCGCGTTTTGAGCGGGATTCAGGGCTGGATTTGGGGCTGAATTCTGAATTCAGGGCCAGATTTGGGGTTGAATTCTGGATTTGGGGCCGGATTTGGGGCTGAATTTCACATTTTGAGCTGGATTCAGGGCCGGATTTGTGGCTGAATTTTGGATTCGGGGCCGGATTTGGGGCTGAGTTTGGGACCAGATTTGGGGCTGAATTCTGGATTCGGGGCTGGATTTGGGGCTGAATTTTACATTTTGAGCTGGATTCAGGGCCGGGTTCGGGGCTGGATTTGGGGCTGAATTCTGGATTTGGGGCCGGATTTGGTGCTGGATTTGGGGCTGAATTTCTCATTTTGTGCTGGATTCAGGGCCGGATTCAGGGCCAGATTTGGGGCTGAATTCTGGATTTGGGGCCAGATTCAGGGCTGGATTTGGGGCTGATTTCTGGATTTGGGGCTGGGTTCTGGATTCGGGGCTGGATTTGGGGCTGAATTCTGGATTTGGGGCTGGATTTGGGGCTGAATTCTGGATTTGGGGCTGGATTTGGGGCTGAATTCTGCGTTTGGGGCCGGATTTGGTGTCGGATTGGGGGCTGAATTTCTCATTTTGAGCTGGATTCAGGACTGGATTCGGGGCTGGATTCAGGGCTGGATTCGGGGCTGGATTTAGGGCTGAATTTTGCATTTTGAGCTGAACTCAGGACCCGATTTGGGGCTGGATTCTGGACTTGGGGCCGGATTTGGGGCCGGATCGTGGTTTTTGGGGCCGGCTCCACATCCCTGACCCCCAGACCCCGACCCCCAGAACCTGAGCGCGGCCGAGGGGTGGAATTTCACATTTTGGGCTGGATTTGGGGCCGAATTTGGGGCTGAATTTCGCATTTTGAGCGGGATTCAGGGTTGGATTTGGGGCTGAATTCTGGATTCAGGGCCAGATTTGTGGCTGAATTTTGGATTTGGGGCCGGATTTGGGGCTCGGTTTGGGGCTGGATTTGGGGCTGAATTCTGGATTCGGGGCCAGATTTGGGGCTGAATTTCACATTTTGAGCTGGATTCAGGGCCGGATTTGGTGCTGGATTTGGGGCTGAATTCTGGATTCAGGGCCAGATTTGGGGCTGAATTCTGGACTTGGGGCCGGATTTGGTGCTGGATTTGGGGCTGAATTTCTCATTTTGAGCTGGATTCAGGGCTGGATTTGGGGCTGGATTTGGGGCTAGATTTGGGGCCAGCTCCACGTCCCTGACCCCCAAACCCCGACCCCCAGAACCTGAGCGCGGCCGAGGGCCCCAATTACGTCTCGGCCGGAGCCGCCCCGTCCCGGCTGCCCCAGCGCCACTTCTGCGCCGTCTGCGGCTTCCCCTCGGGCTACACCTGCGTCACCTGCGGGGCCAGGTACTGCTGCACCCGCTGCCTGGGCACCCACCAGGACACCCGGTACGGAACGGGGCCGAAACGGGGCAAAAAACGGGGAAATCGGGAAAAAACGGGGAGAAAATGGGCAAAAACGGGAGAAAAATGGGTTATTTGGGGTTGGAGCTACACCTGCGTCACCTGCGGGGCCAGGGACTGCTGCACCCCTGCCTGGGCACCCACCAGGACACCCGGTACGGAACGGGGCCGAAATGGGGCAAAAAACGGGGAAATCAGGAAAAAACGGGGAAAAAACCGGAGAAAAAACGAGCAAAAACGGAGAAAAAATGGGTTAAAAGTGAGTTATTTGGGGTTGGGGCCACACCTGCTGCACCCCTGCCTGGGCACCCACCAGGACACCCGGTACGAAATGGGGCAAAAAACGGGGAAATCGGGAAAAAACGGGGAAAAAATGAGCAAAAATGGGGGAAAAATGGGTTATTTGGGGTTGGGGTCACACCTGCGTCACCTGCGGGGCCAGGGACTGCTGCACCCCTGCCTGGGCACCCACCAGGACACCCGGTACGGAACGGGGCAAAAATGGGGCAAAAAACGGGGAAATCGGGAAAAAACGGGGAAAAAATGGGGAAAAATGGGGAGAAAAATGGGCAAAAACAGGGAAAAAATGGGGGGGAAATGGGAAAAAATGAGGAGGAAGTGAGAAAAAGCACAGAGAAAAATGGGGAAAGAAGACAGAAAAAATAGGAAAAAAAACGCGGAAAAAATGGGTGAAAGTGTGGGAAAAATGGGAAAAATGGGGGAAAATGAGAAAAAAATGGGAGAAAATGGGGAAAAAACCGGGAAAAATGGAAAGGGGGCAAAAATGGGAAGCAATGAGGGAAAAACAGGGAAAAATGGGGGAAATGGAGGAGAAAAAATGCAAAAAAATAGGGGGAAAATGGAGAAAACCATGGGGGAAATAGGGAAAAAATGGGGGAAATGGGAGAAAACATGGAAAAAAATTGGGGAAAAATGGGGAAAATAGAAAAAATTTGTAAAAAGTATGGGAAAAAGTTGGAATGAATGGTAAAAACGGGGGAAAATGCAGGAAAAAATGTGAAAAAATGGGGAAATGGGAAAAAATAGGGAAAAACACACAAAAAGTGGGAATAAGGGGGGAAAGTGGGAAAAAATTGAAACAATGTGGAAAATGGGAGAAAGCACAGAAAAAAATGGGAAATAATGGGGAAAATGGAAAAACTGGGAAAAAAATGTGAGAAAACTGAAAAAATGAAGGAAAAAAATGGGGGAGAAAAGGAAAAAATGGGGAAAACCCTCAGAATGCACGCTGGGAATGGGGGGAGCAGCTCCTGGGACCCCCAGTTCTTTGGGGGGGGTGGGGTCACCCCCCACTGACCCCCCCTGGCCTCCCCTCCCCTCCCCCGCAGGTGCCTGAAGTGGACGGTGTGACCCCTCCCCCCGTCATGGCCGCCGTGACCACGCCCACAAGGTTGTTGTGGTGATTCCACCCCAAAATGGCCGCCGTGACCACGCCCTGTTGTGACCCCCCCATCCCCAAGATGGCTGCCTTGCTCTCATTCCAAGATGGCTGCCGTAGCCCCACCCCAAGATGGCTGCCATAGCCCCACCCACCAAGATGGCTGCCTTGCCTTTATAACAAGATGGCCACCATAGCCCCACCGTAAAATGGCCACCATAGCCTCACCCCAAAATGGCCACTATGGCTCCTCCCCAAGATGGCCGCCATAGCCCCACCCACCAAGATGGCCGCTATGGTCTCTCCTCAAAATGGCCACCATGGCCCCACCCACCAAGATAACCGCCATGGCCCCACCCCAAGATGGCGGCCATAGCCCCTCCCCAATATGGCCACCATGACCCCTACCCAAAATGGCCACCACAACTCCACCCACCAAGATGGCGCCTCCCCAATATGGCTGCCTTGCCTTTATTCCAAGATGGCCACCGTGGCCCCACCCCCAATATGACTGCTATGGTCTCTCCCCCAAGGTGGTTGCCATAACGCCAACCCAAAATGGCTACTATAGCTCCTCCCCAATATGGCCTCCATGACCCCACCTCAAGATGGCCACCGTGGCCCCACCCCCAAGATGGCCGCCATAGCCCCTACCCCAAAATGGCTGCCGTAGCCCCACCCCAAGATGGCCACCATAGCCTCACCCACCAAGATAGCCGCCATGACCCCACCCCAAAATGGCCGCCATGGCCCCTCCCCCAAGGTGGCCGCCATGGCCCCACCCCAAAATGGCCACCATGGCCCCGCCCCCTCCCCCCTCCCTCCAAGATGGCGGCGGCCGAGCCCCTCTGAACCAAAATCTGCTTTTTCCTACCCAAATCTTTGGGACTGAATTTTTATTGGGGGCTCTACGGGGGTGGGGGAGGGGCGGGGGGAGGGGGCGGGGCCTCGGGAATGGGGCAAAATCCGGGAAAAACGGGAAAAAGGCGGGAAAAACCCGAGCCGGGAGTGGGAACGCCGCGCGCTGGCCCTTTAAGAGCGGAGCTGCGCCGCCATTGGCTGGCGCTGCCGGGCCAAGATGGCCGCCCTGGGCTCTGATTGGACGAACGTCCCCTGAGGGCTCTGCCCCTTCCTGAGAGTCGGGCTCCTATTGGCTGCTGGGGGCCCCGCCCTGGAGCAAACCACGCCCCCTGGGTAAAGCCCCGCCCCTTTGGGAACCAAGCAACGCCCACAAATCCAAGCCACGCCCCCTCCCCGGCAAACCACGCCCTTCAAAGTTTCAGGCCCCGCCCACCGCTGAAGCCCCGCCCCCAGCGCCATTTGTCCCTTTGTCACTTCCAGGCTCCGCCTCCTGTGACGTCACCAGGGCGGGGTCCCTCGGCAGCCAATCCCCGCAGGCTCCGCCCCTCGGGGGGCGGGGCAGGGCCGCCTTCGGCTGTGGGGATAATGAGATGCAAATGAGCGGGGGAGGGGACAAATGAGTCATGGGGGGTTGGGTGTGGCCAGGTGGGGGCGGGGCTCGGCTGGGGGCGTGTCCTGCCTGGGGGCGGGGCTTACCCAACCTAGTGGGCGTGGGTCGTTGGGGGTGGGGCTTGGTTGGGCGTGTCCTACCTCTGTGGGCGTGGCCCGTCTTAACTGAGTGGGCGTGTCCTACCTGGGTGGGTGTGGCCCTGCTGACATGGTGGGCGTGTCCTACTGGTGGGCGTGGCTTATCCCACTCAGGTGGGCGTGTCCTACTCTGTGGGCGTGTCTCTGCCTCTGTGGGTGTGTCCCAGCCCCCTGTGGGCGTTTCCCTATCCCTGGGGGCGGGGCTAATCCCACCTGTGGGCGTGTCCTACTCTGTGGGCGTGTCTTTACCCCCTGTGGGTGTGTCCTAGCCCTGTGGGCGGGGCTTATCCCACGCGGGTGGGTGTGTCCCCACCCCTGTGGGCGTGTCCCTATCCCTGTGAGCATGGCCCCGCCCCAATGGGTGTGTCCCCACCCCAGTGGGCGTGTCCCAGCCTTGGGGGCGTGGCCGTACACACCTGGGTGGGTGGGGCTCAATGGGGTGTGCCCTATCTTGGTGGGCGGGGCTTATCCGACCCGGCTGGGCGTGTCCCTCCTCTGTGGGCGTGTCCCCACCCCTTGTGGGCGTGTCCCAGCCGTGTGGGCGTGGCTGTGCTCACATATGTGGGCGTGTCCCACCTGTGGGTGGGGTTTATTCCACCCCCTGTGGGCGTGTCCCAGCCCTGGGGGCGTGGCCGTGCTCACCTGGTGGGTGGGGCTCAACTGGGCGTGTCCTACCTGGGTGGGCGGGGCTTATCCCACCCGGGTGGGCGTGTCCTGTTCTGGGGGGCGTGTCCCAGCCCCCTGGGGGCGTGTCCCTATCCCTGGGGGCGGGGCTTATCCCACCCTGGTGGGCGTGTCTTTCCCCCTGTGGGCGTGTCCCCACCGCTGTGGGCGTGTCCCGGCCGGGTGGGCGTGGCCGAGCTCACCTGGTGGGCGGGGCTATTTCAGCGCCTGCCCCGGCCGCGCCTTCTCGAGCTTGCGGCGCCGCTCGGCCGGGATCTCGTCCAGGCTGATGCCGTGGTTGCTCGCCCTGGGGGGGGTTTTGGGGTCATTTTGGACGGTTTTGGGCAATTCTGGGCGTTTTAGGATTTTTGGGATTTTGGGGGATTTTTTTCCTGATTTTTCAGGGTTTTTTTCTGATTTTTTTGGGATTTTTTTGGGATTTTTTTGGCAATTTTTTTCCGTTTTGGAGGATTTTTTTTTGCCTTTTTTTGGGATTTTTTTTTTCGATTTTTTGGGATTTTTTTTTTTTTTAACTTTTTGTGGATTTTTTTTGGATTTTTTCGGATTTTTTTCCCGATTTTTTGGGAATTTTTTTCGAATTTTTGGGATTTTTTTTTTTTTTTTTCAATTTTTCGGGATTTTTTTTTTTTCAATTTCTTGGAATTTTTTTCGATTTTTTGGGGATTTTTTTTTCTGATTTTTTGGGGATTTTTTTTCTGATTTGGTGGGAATTCTTTTTGATTTTTTTGGCAATTTTTTTTGGTTTTTTGGCTTTTTTTATTCGATGTTTTGGTATTTTTTCCCGATGTTTGGGATTTTTTTTTTTGAGGTTTTAGGATTTTTTTTTCCGGTTTTTTGGGATTTTTAACCACCTCTGGCCCCATAACCACCCACAGCTGCCCCACAGCCGCTCCCCGGCCCCACAACTGCCCCACAGCCCCATAACGGCCCCACAGCCGCCCCACAGCCCCATAACGGCCCCACAACTGCCCCACAGCCCCATAATGGCCCCACAGCCGCCCCACAGCCCCATAACCGCCCCACAGCCCCATAACGGCCCCACAACTGCCCCACAGCCGCCCCACAGCCCCATAACTGCCCCACAACTGCCCCACAGCCCCATAACCGCCCCACAGCCCCATAACTGCCCCACAACTGCCCCACAGCTCCACAGCCCCACAGCCCCATAACCGCCCCACAGCCGCCCCACAGCCGCCCCACAACTGCCCCACAGCTCCACAGCCTCCCCCCGGCCCCACAACTGCCCCACAGCCCCATAACCGCCCCACAACTGCCCCACAGCCGCCCCACAGCCCATAACCACCCACAGCCCCACAGCCCCATAACCGCCCCACAGCCCACAGCCCCATAACCGCCCCCCAACATGCCCCACGACCCCACGCCACACAGCCGCCCCACAGCCCCACAGAGCCGCCCACAGCCGCCCCACAGCCGCCCCACGGCTGCCCCACAGCCGCCCCACAGCCCCATAACCACCCCACAGCCCCACAGCCCCACAGCCGCCCCACAGCCGCCCCACAACTGCCCCACAGCCGCCCCACAGCCGCCCCACAGCCGCCCCACAGCCCCATAACCACCCCACAGCCTCCCCCTGGCCCCATGACCACCCCACAGCCGCCCCACAGCCCCATAACCACCCCACAGCCGCCCCACAGCCCCACAGCCGCCCCACAGCTGCCCCACTCACCCCGGCAGGAGGTCAGGGGGGGTGGGGATGGGTTTGGTGAAGCCCTCGCGCCCCACGAGCCAATAGGTGTCCTCCACACCCTTCCCCTGCGGGTTGTGGGGTCAGTTATGGGGTCAGTTATGTGGTTATGGGGTCAGTTATGGGGTCAGTTATGGGGTCAGTTATGTGGTTATGGGGTCAGTTATGGGGTCAGTTATGGGGTCAGGGCGTCAGTTATGGGGTCAGTTATGGGGTTATGGGGTCAGTTATGGGGTCAGTTATGGGTCAGTTATGGGGTCAGTTATGGGGTTATGGGGTCAGTTATGGGGTCAGTTATGGGATCATTATGTGTTATGGGGTCAGTTATGGGGTTATGGGGTCAGTTATGGGGTCAGTTATGGGGTCAGTTATGGGGTCAGTTATGTGGTTATGGGGTCAGTTATGGGGTTATGGGGTCAGTTATGGGGTCAGTTATGGGGTCCGGGGGTCAGTTATGGGTCAGTTATGGGATCAGTTATGGGGTCAGTTATGTGGTTATGGGGTCAGTTATGGGGTTGTGGGGTCAGTTATGGGATCAGTTATGGGGTCAGTTATGTGGTTATGGGGTCAGTTATGGGGTCAGGGCGTCAGTTATGGGTCAGTTATGGGGTCCGGGGGTCAGTTATGGGTCAGTTATGGGTCAGTTATGGAGTCAGTTATGGGGTCAGGGGGTCAGTTATGGGTCAGTTATGGGGTCAGTTATGGGGTCAGGGGGTCAGTTATGGGTCAGTTATGGGGTCAGTTATGTGGTTATGGGGTCAGTTATGGGGTTATGGGGTCAGTTATGGGATCAGTTATGGGGTCAGTTATGTGGTTATGGGGTCAGTTATGGGGTCAGGGCGTCAGTTATGGGGCCAGTTATGGGGTCCGGGGGTCAGTTATGGGTCAGTTATGGGGTCAGGTATGGGGTCAGTTATGGGGTCCGGGGGTCAGTTATGGGCCAGTTATGGGGTCAGTTATGGGGTCAGTTATAGGGTCAGTTATGGGGTCAGGGGGTCAGTTATGGGTCAGTTATGGGGTCAGGGGGTCAGTTATGTGGTTATGGGGTCAGAGGGGCAGTTATGGGGCCGGGCGCACAGCCACACTGCGTCCTCCACACCCTTCCCCTGCGGGTTGTGGGGTTGTGGGGTCAGTTATGGGGTCAGTTCTGGGTCACTTATGGGGTCAGTTATGGGTCAGTTATGGGCAGTTATGGGGTTATGGGGTCAGAGAGAACAGCCAGGCTGTGTGCTCCACACCCTTCCCCTCTGGGTTATGGGGCAGGTATGGGGGTCACGGGGCAGTTATGGGGTCGGGGCAGTTATGGGGTCGGTTGTGGGGTGTTTTGGGATGCTTTGGGGCCGTATGTGGGGGATTTTGGGGCCGTATTTGGGGATTTTGGGGCCATTTGGGACGTTTTGGGGGTGTTTTGGGGCTGTACTTGGTGATTTTGGGGTTGTTTTGGGGATTTTGGGGCCGTTTGGGGCTGTATTTGGGGATTCTGGGGCTGTACTTGAGGGATTTTGGGGGTGTTTTGGGGGTTTTGGGGCCATTTGGGGCTATTTTGGGGTTTTGGGGTGGTTTTGGGGTGATTCGGGGCCGTTGGGGGCTGTATTTGGGGTTTGGGGATTTTGGGGCCGTTTGGGGCCATATTTGGGGTGTTTGGGGATGTTTTGGGGCCATTTGGGGCTGTATTTAGGGGATTTTGAGGGATTTTGGGGTGTTTTGGTGCTGTATTTGGGGATTTTGGGGGTGTGTTGGGGATTTTGGGGCCGTTTGGGGCTGGTTTTGGGGTGATTCGGGGCCGTTTGGGGCTGGTTTTGGGGTGATTCGGGGCCGTTTGGGGCTGGTTTTGGGGTGATTCGGGGCCGTTGGGGGCTGTATTTGGGGTTTGGGGGATTTGCGGGTGTTTTGGGGCTGTATTTGGGGATTTTGGGAGTGTTTTGGGGATTTCGGGACCATTTGGGGCCGTATTTGGGGGATTTTGGGAAGGTTTTGGGGGTTTTGGGGCCGTTTGGGGCTGTTTTGGGGTGTTTTGGGGATTTTGGAGCCGTTGGGGGCTGGTTTTGGGGCTGTTTTGGGGTGTTTTGGGGATTTTGGAGCCGTTAGGGGCTGGTTTTGGGGTGTTTTGGGGTGTTTTGGGGATTTTGGGGCCGTTTGGGGCTGGTTTTGGGGTGGTTTTGGGGATTTTGGGGTCATTTGGGGCTGTTTTTGGGGTGTTTTGGGGTGATTCGGAGCCGTTCGGGGCTGTTTTGGGGTGATTCGGGGCCGTTGGGGGCTGTTTTGGGGTGTTTTGGGGTGATTCGGGGCCGTTGAGGGCTGTTTTGGGGTGTTTTGGGGTGATTCGGGGCCGTTGGGGGCTGTTTTGGGGTGTTTTGGGGTGATTCGGGGCCGTTGGGGCCTCACCTTGAGCTCGGTCTTGCCGCGGATGTCGACCTTGAATCCCTCCTGCAGCGAGAGCAGGATGGCGACCGTGCGCTGGTTCACGTGGATGCGATAGGCTGGGGGGGGCGGGGGGTCAGAGACCCCCCCCAAAACACCCCCCGGCCCCCAAAACCCCCACGGACCCCCAAAAACCCTCCCGACCCCACAAAAACCCCCCGACCCCATGAACGCCCCCAGCCCCTCCCCAGTGCCCCTGCGCTGGGTCACGTGGTGCGATAGCTGGGGGGGGGGGGGGGGGGGGGGCGGGGGGGGCGGGGGGTCAGAGACCCCCCCCCAAAAAACACCCCCGGACCCCCCAAAAACCCCCACAGACCCCCCAAAACCTTCCCGACCCCACAAAAACCCCCCCGACCCCATAAACGCCCCCTGACCCCTCCCCTGGTGAGCCTGGGAAAGGGGCGGGGGGGGGCACAGGGTCCAGGACCCCCCAAAAACCCCCCAAGACCCCCCCGGATCCCCAAAACCCGCCCCGGACCCCCAGAAACCCCCCCTGACCCCCAAAAACCCCCCTGGACCCCCAAAACCACCCCCGGACCCCCAAAAACCCCCCCGGACCCTCCCCACGACCCCCAGGGACCCCCAGTGGGGGGAGGGGACGCAGGATTTGGGGACACCCCGGGGTTTGGGGGCCGCTGTGGGGCGGGGCCAGAGGTGGGTGGGGACAGGGATGGGCGTGTCCCTGTGGGCGTGTCCCTGTGGGCGTGTCCCTGTGGGCGTGTCCCCTTGGGCGTGTCCCCGTCCGTGCCCCCCTGTCCCTGTCCGTGCCCCCCATCCCCCCCCACCCCCCCCACCCCCCCCCCCCCCACCGTGCCCCCCATGTCCGTGCCCCCCATGTCCGTGCCCCCCATGTCCGTGCCCCCCGGCCGTGCTCCCAGCTGTGCCCCCCATCCGTGCCCCCTGTCCCCATCCGTGCCCCCCATGTCCGTGCCCCCCATCTGTGCCCCCTGGCCGTGTCCGTGCCCCACATGTCCGTGCCCCCTGTCCATGCCCCCCATGTCCGTGCCCCCCATCCCTGTCCGTGCCCCCCGTCCATGCCCCCCATGTCCATGCCCCCCATCCATGCCCCCCATCCATGCCCCCCATGTCCGTGCCCCCCATGTCCGTGCCCCCCATCCCTGTCCATGCCCCATGTCCGTGCCCCCAATCCATTCCCCCATGTCCGTGCCCCCCATGTCCTTGCCCCCACTATCCGTGCCCCCCATCCACGCCCCATGTCCATGCCCCCCATGTCTGTGCCCCATGTCCGTGCCCCATGTCCATGCCCCATGTCCATGCCCCCCATCCCTGGCCGTGCCCCCCATGTCCGTGCCCGCTGGCACTCACGCAGCCCGGTGGACTCCATGCGCGACGCGGTGTTGACGGTGTCCCCGAAGAGGCAGTACCGCGGCATCGTCAGCCCCACCACGCCCGCCACGCACGGCCCTGGGGGCGGGGCCGCGTCAGGGGGCGGGGCCTCCGGGGGGCGGGGTCACACAGGGGCGGGGCCTCAAAGGGGTGGGGTCGCAAAGGGGCGGGGTCTCAGGGTGGGGTCATGGAAGGGGTTGGGGTCAACGGGCGATGACCATTGAGGGTTGGCCAAGGAGTGGGGTGTGGTCAGTTGGGGGCGTGACCAAGGGTGTGTGACCAATTAGGGGGTGGTCATAGATGGGCGTGTCCAAGGGGGTGTGGTCATGGTGGGCGTGGCCTGTGAGCATGTTTCTATAAGGGGCATGGCCTGGGAGGGGCCAATGGGTGACAGCCAATGGGTCATGACCAAGTTGAGTGTTGGTCAAGGGGGTGGGTGTGGCCAATGGGGCGTGGCCAGTGGGGTGTGGCCAATTTAGGCATGGCCACAGGGGGACTGGGTGGGTGTGGTCTTTGAGGGCGTGGCCTAGAAGGGGCATGGTCCAAAAGGGGCCAATGAGTGATAGCCAATGGGTCATGGCCACGTTGAGTGTTGGCCAACAGTTGGGCGTGGCCAAGAAGGGGCGTGGCCAAGAGGGTGTGGACAAGAGGGTGTGGCCACAGGGCGTGGCCTGAGAGGGGCGTGTCTAAAGGTGTGGTCAGTGGGTGTGGCAAATGCGTCAGGGCCAAGGGTCATTGATGGCCGATGGGTCATGACCGGGTTGACTCCTTGGCCAAGAGGTTGGGTGTGGTCAAGAGTGGGCGTGGTCAAGGTTGGGCGTGGCCAGTTCATGATGCAGGTGGGCGTGGTCTAGAAGGCTGCATAAAAATGGGCGTGGCCAATGGTGTGGGAAGGGGTGTGGCCAAGAGTCTCAGCCAATGGGTGTCGGCCAATGGGTCATGACCTCTTGAGCATTGGCCAAGAGCAACGAGTTGGGCGTGGCCACTGAGTGAACAGTGGGTGGGCGTGGCCTAGAAGGGTGTGACCAATGGTTGAGACAATGGGCGTGGCCAACAGGGCGTGGCCAATGGGTGTGACCAAGGGATGTGACCAAGGGGCATTACCAGTGGATGTGGCCAATGGGTGTGACCAACGGGGCGTGGCCAACAGGTCACAACCAATGGGTGTGGCCAATGGGCGTGGCCAACAGGTCACAGCCAATGGGTGTGACCAATGGGCGTGGCCAACGGGTCACAACCAATGGGTGCCACCACCCAACACGACCCATTGAGCGTTGGCCAACGCGATGTGACCCAACGTTTGAGCAACGCGTGGGGACAATTCCGGGGCGTGCCCGGGGTGTGTCTGGGGCGTGTCCGAGGCATATCTGGGATATGTCCAGGACGTGTCTGGGGCGTGTCCGGGGCGTGTCCAGGGAGTGTCCAGGGGGAAATGTGTCCGAGACGTGTCTGGGGAATGTCCGGGACATGTCTGGAGCATGTCTGGGGCGTGTCCGGGGTGTGTCCGGGGCGTGTCCGGGGTATGTCCGAGGAGTGTCTGGGGCACGTCTGGGGTGTGTCCGGGGCGTGTCTGGGATGTGTCCGGGGCGTGTCCGGGGCGTGTCTGGGATGTGTCCGGGCCGTTTTGGGGGCTCGTCCGGGCCGTACCCGAGTGCAGCCCGATCCGGATGCGCACGGGCACCTCGGGCATGTGGCGCATCTTGAAGGTGCCCACGGAGCTGAGGATGTCCAGGGACATGTTGGCGATCTCGCCCGCGTGCCGGTTGCCGTTGCGCTTCGGCAGCCCCGAGGCCACCATGTAGGCGTCGCCGATGGTCTCCACCTGGCCGGGGGAGGGGCGAGGGGGAGGGTCAGCGGGAGGACACGCCCACTGGGACGTGCCCATGGCACCTGGGGTCTCAGGTGGCCTTCGTGTGGTGGCCTTGTCCCTTCTCAGTGGCCAAAGGCAAGGGCACGGCTTGGACCACGCTGGGGTCAGCTTGGGCCACGCTGGGGTCAGCTTGGGCCACCCTGGGGTCAGCTTGGGCCACCATGGGGTCAGCTTGGACCACCCTAGGGTCAGCTTGGGCCACCGTGGGGTCGGCTTGGATTACTGTTGGGTCAGCTTGGACCACCCTGGGGTCAGCTTGGATAACCCTGGGGTCAGCTTGGACCACCCTGGGGTTGGCTTGGACCACCCTGGGGTCAGTTTGGACCATCATGGGGTCAGCTTGGGCTACCCTGGGGTCAGCTTGGGCCACCCTGGGGTCGGCTTGGGCTACCCTGGGGTCAGCTTGGGCCACCCTGGGGTCGGCTTGGACCACTCTGGGGTCAGCTTGGACCACCATGGGGTCAGTTTGGACCACCGTGGGGTCAGTTTGGACCACCATGGGGTCAGTTTGGACCACCGTGGGGTCAGCTTGGACCACTGTGGGGTCAGCTTGACCATCACATTGGATGTGCCACCAAAGACCATGGGGACCACCAAGAATCTTTGGCCACCACAGCTCTTCTTGGTGGCCAAAGTCCATGGATTGGACCATTATGGGGCCACCTTGACCATGGCCATGGGGTCACCTTGTCCATCCCCTTGTAGGTGCCACCAAGGACTGTGGGCACCCCAAAACCTTCATTTGGTGGTCATGTCCACCATCGGTGGCCAAAGCCCAGGTGTGACCATGGCTTGGACCTCCATGGGGTCACCTTGACCACAGCCATGGGGTCACATTGACCACAGCCATGGGGTCACATTGACCACAGCCATGTGGTCACATTGACCACGGCCATGGGGTCACCTTGACCACGGCCATCACCCTGAAGATGCCACCAAGGACCACGAAGACCACCAAGAGTCTTCGTTTGGTGGCCACGGCTCCTCTTGGTGGCCAAGACCCTGGTGGGACCATGGCTTGGACCTCTATGGGGTCATCTTGACCACAGCCATGGAGTTACCTTGACTATGCCCATGGGGCCACCTTGACCACGGCCACCACTTTGTAGATGCCAAAACCCCTCCCACACCACACCCGTGACCCCGTGACCTGGCTGACCACAGCCACCATTGCCGTGGTCACCTTGCAGATGCCACCACTGACCCCAACGCCCATCCTGAGGTGACCACCCCACACCCGTGACCCCTTAACCCCATGACCCATCTGACCACAGCCACCATGGTCACCTTGGACTCCAACCCCCATCCTGAGGTGACCACCCCACACCAGTGACCCCATAACCCCATGACCCGTCTGACCACGGCCACCATTGCCATGCTCACCTTGACCCCAACCCCCGTCCTGAGGTGACCACCCCACACTGCTGACCCCATGGCCCCATGACCCATCTGACTGTGGCCACCATTGCCGTGGTCACCTTGGAGCCACCACTGACCCCAACCCCCATCCTGAGGTGACCACCCCACACCAGTGACCCTGTGACTGAGTGACCACGGCCACCATTGCCATGGTCACCTTGACCCCAACCCCTGTCCTGAGGTGACCACCCCACACCAATGACCCCATAACCCCATGTCCCGTCTGACCACAGCCACCATTGCCATGGTCACCTTGGAGATGCCACCACTGACCTCAACCCCATCCTGAGGTGACCACCCCACACCGCTGACCCCATGACTGAGTGACCACTGCCACCGCCATCACGGTCACCTCAGATCCACCACTGACCCCAACCCCCGTCCTGAGGTGACCACCCCACACCCATGACCCCATGACCTGTCTGACCATGGCCACCACCATCATGGTCACCTTGACCCCAACCCCTTTCCTGAGGTGACCACCCCACACCCATGACCCCATAACCCAGCATTTCCATGGTCACCTTGACCCCAACCCCGGTCCTGAGGTGACCACCCCACACCGCTGACCCCGTCACTGAGTGACCGCTGCCACCACTGCCGTGGTCACCTTGTAGACGTCGTGGGAGCCGATGATGGCGTCGAAGAGGGTGTAGAGGTCGTTGAGGAGATCGACCACCTCGATGGGCTCGCTCATGGCCGAGATGGTGGTGAAGCCCACGATGTCGCTGAAGTACAGCGTCACCTCCTCGAAGTACTCGGGCTCCACCGGCGTCCCCATCTTGAGCGCCTCGGCCACCGACCTGCCCGGGGGGCAGCGGGGGTCACCCGGGGGGCAGCGGGGGGCACCCGGGGGTCACCCAGGGGTCACACGGGGGTCACCCAGGGGGCAGCGGGAGTCACCCGGGGGGCAGCGGGGGGCACCCAGGGGTCACACGGGGGGCAGCGGGGGGCAGCGGGGGTCACCCAGGGGTCACACGGGGGTCACCCAGGGGGCAGCGGGGGTCACCCGGGGGGCAGCGGGGGTCACCCGGGGGGCAGCAGGGGGCACCCGGGGGGGCAGCAGGGGGCACCCGGGGGGGCAGCAGGGGGCAGCGGGGGTCACCCAGGGGTCACACGGGGGTCACCCAGGGGGCAGCCAGAAGGTCCGGAGGGTCTCGGTGGTCAAAGAGAGGTCGATGTGGCCATTGGGACCTTCTGGTGGCCCGTAGGGATGGGTGGGGGTCAATGGGTCAAGGTGGACCTCCAACTGTGCCTCTGGTTTGGGTGGGGGTCAATGGGTCAAGGTTGACCCCAACTTGTCCTCAGTGACCACCCCTTGACCTCTCCTGCCCCATAGATCTGAGTGGGGTCAATGGGTCAAGGGTGACCCCAGACTGTCCTCAGTGACCCCCTCAATCCCCTCCTGCCCCATAGATCTGGGTGGGGTCAGTGGGTCAAGGCCGGCCCCAACCTGTCCTCAGTGACCCCCTCCTGCCCCATAGATCTGGGTGGGGTCAGTGGGTCAAGGCCGACCCCAACCTGTCCTCAGTGACCCCCTCCTGCCCCATAGATCTGGGTGGGGTCAGTGGGTCAAGGCCGACCCCAACCTGTCCTCAGTGACCCCCTCCTGCCCCATAGATCCGGTCAGCCCCAGCAGCTCAGGGTCCCTCCCAACCTCCACCCCGAAGCTCCTTATGGGATCTGTGGGGTGACGCCCGCCCCCGCTGACCCCCAGCTCCATCCCCCGGCCCCCCCCGGCCCCACGGCGACCCACGGCGGCAGCATCTGGGTCAGGAGCTTGTCGGTTTTCTGCTTCTCGATCTCGAGCTCCTCGGTCCTCTCGCGGATCAGGTCCTCGAGGTTGCTGCTGTACTGCTCCAGCATGCGCAGCATCGAGTCGATGATGTTGGTCTTGCGGCCCTTGTTGATGCCCTTGAACTGCCCCACACGTGTGGGTCAGACCCACGGAACACCACGGAACCCCATGGAACCCCATGGAGCCCCATGGAGCCCCATAGAACCTCATAGAACCCCACAGAGCCCCACAGAGCTCCATGGGGTCGATGATGTTGGTCTTGCGGCCCTTGTTGATGCCCTTGAACTGCCCCACACGTGTGGGTCAGACCCACGGAACCCCACAGAACCCCACGGAACCCCATGGAGCCCCATAGAACCCCATAGAACCTCATAAGGCCCCACAGAACCCCATGGAGCCCCATAGAACCCCATAGAAACCCACAGAACCCCATAGAACCCCCATGGAACTCATTAGAGACCCCACTGAGCCCCATAGGGACCCCATAGATGTGGGTCAGACCCATAGAGATTCACAACCCCGGTCCTACTGCCTCGTACTGGTCCCACCACCCCACACTGGTCCCGTACTGGTCCCACCAGTGCCATACTGGTCCCATACTGGTCCCATACTGGTCCCACCAGTGCCATACTGGTCCCGTACTGGTCCTATCACCCCATATGGGTCCCATCACCCCATACTGGTCCCGTACTGGTCCCACCAGTGCCATACTGGTCCCATACTGGTCCCATACTGGTCCCACCAGTGCCATACTGGTCCCATATTGGTCCCACTACCCCATACCAGTCCCACCAGTGCCATACTGGTCTCACCTGGTTGAACACTTGGTCGATGGTGGGTCTCTTCTCGGGCTGCTCCCACCACCCCATACTGGTCCCATACTGGTCCCACCAGTGCCATACTGGTCCCATACTGGTCCCACCAGTGTCATACTGATCCTGTACTGGGCCCACCAGTGCCATACTGGTCCCATACTGGTCCCACTACCCCATACCAGTCCCACCAGTGCCATACTGGTCCCACCAGTGCCATACTGGTCCCGTACTGGTCCCACCAGTGCCATACTGGTCCCATACTGGTCCCACTACCCCATACCAGTCCCCCCAGTGCCATACTGGTGCCGTACTGGTCTCACCTGGTCGAACACCTGGTCGATGGTGGGTCTCTTCTCGGGCTGCTCGCTCCAGCACTCCTTCATCAGGTGGATGCACTCGAGCGGGGCCTGGTCGGCCGAGACGGCGGGGCGGCACAGGGGCGGCGGCTTCTTCACCTTCTCGATCACCTCTGGGGGCGGTTTGGGGTCGGGTTTGGGGTCGGTTTTGGGGTTGGTTTGGGGTCGGTTTTGGGGTCGGTTTGGGGCTGGTTTGGGGTCAGTTATGGGGCTGGTTTGGGGTCAGTTATGGGGCTGGTTTGGGGTTGGTTTGGGGTCAGTTTGGGGTTGGTTTGGGGTCAGTTTGGGGCTGGTTTGAGGTCAGTTATGGGGCTGATTTGGGGTCAGTTATGGGGCTGGTTTCAGGTTGGTTTGGAGGGGTCAGTATTGGGGTCAGTTATGGGGTTGGTTTGGGGTTGGTTTGGGGTCGGTTATGGGGTTGGTTTGGGGCTGGTTTGGGGTCGGTTATGGGGCTGGTTTGGGGTTGGTTATGGGGCTGGTTTGGGGCTGGTTTGGGGTCAGTTATGGGGCTGGTTTGGGGCTGGTTTGGGTCAGTTATGGGCTGGTTTTGGGTTGGTTTGGGCTGTTTGGGGTTGGGTTTGGGGTTGTTTGGGGTCAGTTTGGGCGTCAGTTATGGGGCTGGTTGGGGTCAGTTATGGGGTCCAGTATGGGGCTGGTTTGGGGCTGGTTTGGGGTCTGTTTGGGGTCAGTTATGGGGTCAGTTATGGGGCTGGTTTGGGGTCAGTTTGGGGTCAGTTATGGGGTCAGTTTGGGGCTGGTTTGGGGTCAGTTATGGAGCTGGTTTGGGGTCAGTTTGGGGTCAGTTATGGGGCTGGTTTGGGGTCAGTTTGGGGTCAGTTATGGGGTCAGTTTGGGGCTGGTTTGGGGTCAGTTATGGAGCTGGTTTGGGGTCAGTTATGGGGTCAGTTATGGGGCTGGTTTGGGGTCAGTTATGGGGTCAGTTATGGGGCTGGTTTGGGGTTGTTTTGGGGTCGGTTTTGGGGTCAGTTTGGAGGGGTCAGTTTTGGGATTAGTCATGGGGTTGGTTTGGTGTCAGTTCTGGGGTCAGTTTTGGGGTTTGTTTGGAGGGGTCAGTTATGGGGCTGGTTTTGGGGTCAGTTTGGGGTCAGTCAGGGGGTTTTTGGGGGTGAGGGACTCAGTTTTGGGGTTGGTTTTGGGGTCGGTTTTGGGGTGAGTTTTGGGGTGAGTTTTAGGGGCTCAGGGGGGTTTTTGGGGGTGAGGGACTCACTTTTGGAGTCAGTTTTGGCGTCAGTTTTGGTGTCGGTTTTGGGGTGAGTTTTGGGGTCAGTTTTGTGGTTGGTTTAGTGTCTCAGGGGGGTTTTTGGAGGTGAGGGACTCAGTTTCGGGGCTGGTTTGGGGTTGGTTTTGGGGTGAGTTTTAGGGGCAGTTCTGGGGTCGGTTTTGCGGTCAGTTTTAGGGTCTCAGGGGGGTTTTTGGGGGCGAGTGACCCAGTTTTGGGGTGGGTTTTGGGGCAGTTTTGGGGTCAGTTCTGATGTCAGATTGCGGTCAGTTTTACGGGCTCGGGGGGGTTTTTGGGGGCGAGTGACCCGGTTTCGGGGTGGGTTTGGGGTCGGTTCTGGGGTCAGTTTTAGGGTCTCGGGGGGGTTTTTGGGGACGAGTGACCCGGTTTCGGGGTGGGTTTGGGGTCAGTTCTGGGGTCGGTTTTGGGGTCAGTTTTAGGGTCTCGGGGGGGTTTTTGGGGGCAAGTGACCCGGTTTCGGGGTGGGTTTGGGGTTTTTTTTTCGGGGTGCGCACCTTCGGGGGGCAGCCCCAGCATGCAGTAGGGGGGGCTGCGGCAGATCACCTCCTGCATGATGATGCCGATGGCGAAGATGTCGCCCCGGAAGGAGCCGCGCTGCTCCAGGGCCGCGTCCCGCAGCAGCTCCGGGGCCATCCACAGCCGCTCTGGGGGCGGGGCCAGCGTCGGACACGCCCACCCGGACACGCCCGGTGCCCCCGGGACACGCCCACCGCCATAGACCACACCCACCCCAGCCCAGGACCCAATGGGAGGCTGCTTGAGGGTGTGGCCACGCCCCCCAGGATGGGCTGGGCGTGCTCAGATGGAGGCCACACCCACTGACAGCCAGGCCACGCCCCCTTACAGAGGAGCCACGCCCCCTTCCCCATGGCCGCCATCCCTGGGGGCTGACATCGCTGGATGGTCTGGCCACGCCCCCTGAATGAAAAGGCCACGCCCACATCGGAGGACACGCCCACTCCAGGCAGACCGCACCCCGATTGGCTAGTTCTGGCTGAGGCCACACCCCCTTGATCCCTTCATCCCCTAGGCCACGCCCTAAATCCAAAGGCCACGCCCACATCATCACAGACCCCTCCCAACTCAAAGACCACGCCCCTTTCCAAAGGCCCCACCCATCCCCACGGCCCCACCCCTTCCCTCAGGGAAGCCACACCCTCTCCAAATTGTCCACACCCCGAGCCACGCCCACTCCTGGAGCCCCCCTTGGCTCTCCCGAGGCCACGCCCAGAAGGCCACGCCCCCGAGGCCCCGCCCCGTGCCCCGGCCTCACCTTGCGCGGGCGGGGGCGGGGAGGGGATGCGCTGGGCCTCGAGCAGTTGGTTGTAGCCGTAGTCGGTGACCTTGAGCACGAAGCGCCCGTCCACGACGCAGTTCCGCGACTTGAGCCGCCCGTGCACGACGCCGCGGTGGTGCAGGTACCGCACGCCCTGCGGGCACCGCGAGGTGTCATGGCCGCCGCTGGGACCGCCGCGGTCACCCATCAATGCCATGGTCAACAAGGCCATGACCAACACCTCCATGGTCAGCAATCAATGCCATGATCAATAATCAACATCATGGTCACCAATGCCATGGCCAACACCTCCATGGTCAGCGATCAATGCCGTGATCAATAATCAATGCCATGATCAACAATCAACATCATGGTCAACAATGAACATTATAGTCAACAATCAATGCCATGGTCGACGACCAACACCATGGTCACCAATATCATGGTGGACAATCAACACCATGGTCAACAACACCCTGGTCAACAATCAACATCATGGTCAGCAATGAACGTCACGGTCACCAATCAATGCCACGGTCACCCATCAATGCCATGGTCAACAATCAATGCCATGGTCAACAAGGCCGTGCCCAGCAGCTCTGGGACTTGAGCTGCCCGTGCACGACGCCGCGGTGGTGCAGGTACCGCACGCCCTGCGGGCACCGCGAGTGTCATGGCCGCCGCTGGGACCGCCGCCATGATTGACAACCAACACCATGGTCACCAATGCCATGGCCAACACCTCCATTGTCAGCGATCAATGCCATGATCAATAATCAATGCCATGATCAACAATCAACATCATGGTCAACAACGAACATTATAGTCAACAATCAATGCCATGGTCAACAATCAATGCCATGGTCAACAACCAACACCATGGTCACCAATATCATGGTGGACAATCAACACCATGGTCAACAACGCCATTGTCAATGATCAACATCATGGTCAACAATGAACGTCAAGGTCAACAATCAATGCCATGGTCAACAATCAATGCCATGGTCAACAATCAATGCCATGGTCAACAAGGCCGTGACCAACAGCTCTGGGACTTGAGCTGCCCCTGGACGACGCCGCGGTGGTGCAGGTACCGCACGCCCTGTGGGCACCGCGAGGTGTCATGGCCGCCGCTGGGACCGCCACGGTCACCAATCAGCGTCGTGGTCACCAACGCCGTGACCAACACCTCCATGGTCAATGATCAATGCCATGATCAATAATCAATGCCATGATCAACAACCAACACCATGGTCACCAATATCATGGTGGACAATCAACACCATGGTCAACAATCAACATCATGGTCAACAACAAACATCAAGGTCAACAATCAATGCCATGGTCAACAAGGCCGTGCCCAGCAGCTCTGGGACTTGAGCCGCCCGTGCACGACGCCGCGGTGGTGCAGGTACCCCACGCCCTGCGGGCACCAGGAGGTGTCATGGCCGCCGCTGGGACCGCCACGGTCACCAATCAGCGTCGTGGTCACCAGCGCCGTGACCAACACCTCCATGGTCAGCGATCAATGCCATGGTCAACAATGCCATGGCACCAATCAGCATTAGAGTGTCATGGCCGCCATGGACACCAATCAGCATCGTGGTCACCAATGCGGTGACCAACACTTCCATGGTCAGCGATCAATGCCATGATCAACAGCCAATGTCATGGTCAGCAATCAATGCCATGACCAACACCTCCATGGTCAGCGATCAATGCCATGATCAATAATCAATGCCATGATCAACAACCAAAACCATGGTCGCCAATATCATGGTGGACAATCAACACCATGGTCAACAATCAGTGCCATGGTCAACAACCAGCACCATGATCAACAACGCCATTGTCAACAATAGACATCATGGTCAACAATCAAGATCATGGTCAACAATCAACATCATGGTCAAAAATCAATGCCATGGTCAACAATCAACATTAAGGTCAACAGCGTCATGGTCACCACAGCCATGGTCGATAACATCATGGTCAACAATCAACGTCATGATCACAATGCCATGGTCAACAATGCCATGGCCAACAATCAATATCATGGTCAACAACATCATGGTCAGCAATCAATGGCATGGTCAGCAATCAATGGCATGGTCAGCAATCAATGCCATGGTCAGCAACGTCATGGTCACCAATCAATGCCATGGCCAACAATCAATATCATGGTCAACAATGCCATGGTCAGCAATCAATGCCACAGTCAGCAATTAATGCCATGGTCAACAATCAATGCCATAGTCAATCATCACCATGGTCAACAATCAATGCCATGGTCACCAATCAAGGTCACGGTCAGCAATCAATGCCATGGTCAACAATGGCATGGTCATCAACCAATGCCATGATCAATGTCATGGTCAACAACCAATGCCGTGGTCAACAATGCCATTGTCAACACCCCCATGGTCACCAACCAACGCAATGGGCAACAATCAATGCCGTGGTCACCAAACAACACCATGGCCAACAATCAACGCCATGGTCAACAATGCCATGGCCAACAACCAATGTGATGGTCAACACTACCCTGGTCACCACCCAACACACGGTTCTGGGACTTGAGGCCTCCATGGACAGCGCTGCAGCCGTGCAGGTACCGCACGCCCTGTGGGGCCATCGGGGTGTCATGGCCGCCATGGCCACCAACCAATGCCATGGTCAGCAACATCATGGCCACCAACCAATGCCATGGTCAGCAACGCCGCCATGGCCACCACCCAATGCCATGGTCAGCAACACCATGGCCACCACCCAACGCCATGGTCAGCAACACCATGGCCACCACCCAACGCCATGGTCAGCAACACCATGGCCACCACCCAACGCCATGGTCAGCAACACCGCCATGGCCACCACCCAATGCCATGGTCAGCAACACCATGGCCACCACCCAACGCCATGGTCAGCAACATCATGGCCACCAACCAACGCCATGGTCAGCAACACCGCCATGGCCACCAACCAATGCCATGGTCAGCAACATCATGGCCGCCAACCAACGCCATGGTCAGCAACGCCGCCATGGCCACCAACCAATGCCATGGTCAGCAACGCCATGGCCACCAACCAACGCCATGGTCAGCAACGCTGCCATGGCCACCAACCAACGCCATGGTCAGCAACACCATGGCCACCACCCAACGCCATGGTCAGCAACATCATGGCCACCAACCAACGCCATGGTCAGCAACGCCGCCATGGCCACCACCCAATGCCATGGTCAGCAACGCCGCCATGGCCACCACCCAAAGCCATGGTCAGCAACGCCATGGCCACCAACCAACGCCACAGCCAACAACCACCAACCATGGCCAACAACACCTCGGCCACTGCCCACCACCATGGCCACCACCACCACGGCCACCAACCACGGCTACCAACCACTGCCTTGGCTGCTGTGGCCACTGACCACCAAGGCCACCCCCATGGCTACCACCATGACCACCCCATGGCCACCCCCCACCACCATGGCCACCCCCTTTGCCATCAGCACCCCCAAGTTCACCCCCAAGGCCACCCCCGTGACCACCCCCATGACCACCCCATGGTCACCAGCACCCCCATGGCCACCAGACCCCCACGGCCACCCCATGGCCACCACCATCACCACAACCACCCCATGCTCACCAGCAGCCCTATGGCCACCAGACCTCCATGACCACCCCATGGCCACCACCATCACCATGACCACCCCACATCCTCCAGTGCTCCCATGGCCACCAGACCCCCACGGCCACCCCGTGGCCACCACCATCACCATGACCACCCGATGGCCACCACCATCACCATGACCACCCCACATCCGCCAGCACTCCCATGGCCACCAGACCTCCGAGGCCACCCCATGGCCATCACCATGACCACCCCATGGCCACCACCATCACCATGACCGCCCCACATCCTCCAGTGCTCCCATGGCCATCAGACCTCCAAGGCCACCCCGTGGCCACCACCATCACCACGACCACCCCACATCCACCATCACCCCCACGGCCACCAGAGCCCCAGGGCCACCCCATGGCCATCACCATCACCACGACCACCCCACATCCACCATCACCCCCACGGCCACCAGAGCCCCAGGGCCACCCCGTGGCCACCTTGATGAGGTCGATGAGGAGGGAGGACTTGAACATCCAGTCGAGCTTCATGTCCTCGTTGCGCAGCAGGTCCTCGAGGCTCCCGCGCGAGCAGTGCTCGGACACGATGGCGAAGATGCCGCAGTCGTGGAAGAAGCCCAGGAACAGGTTCACGTTCTCGTGCCGCAGATCCCGCAGCTGCACGGGGACAGGGGGACAGGGGGACAGGGGGACACGGGGACAGGGGGACACGGGGACAGGGGGACAGGGGGACACGGGGACACGGGGACAGGGGGACAGGGGGACGGGGGACATGGGGACACGGGGACATGGGGACAGGGGGACACGGGGACAGGGGGACAGGGGGACACGGGGACGGGGACAAGGAGGGGACACGGGGACGGGGATGGGACACAGGGACGGGACACGGGGACACGGGGACGGGGAGTGGACACAGGGACACGGGGACGGGACACGGGGACGGGGAGGGGACACGAGGGAGGGGGACAGCGGGATGGAGCAGGGACATGTGGGGTGGGGACAGGGCGTGGACACGTGGGATGATGTCGGAGACGTGTGGGATGGGGCTCAGTATTGACCCCCATGACCTGGACTTGACCTGGCCTTGACATTGTCTCACCATCACCCGACAATGTCCCCATGACCTCTCAATGTCCCCATTGACCCTCAGTGTCCCCATTGACCCTCAGTGTCCCCATGACCTCTCAATGTCCCCATGACCCAATGATGTCCCCACACCCCCCTGATGTCCCCATGACCCAACGATGTCCCCATTACCCCTCAATGTCCCCATGACCCAACAATGCCCCATGACTCAACGATGTCCCCAGGCTCCCCCAATGTCCCAAAGACCCAATGATGCCCCTCATGACCCAACGATGTCCCCATGACCCAACGATGCCCCCATGACCCAGCAATGTCCCCATGACCCATCGATGCTCCCCCACGCTCCATCCTTGTCCCTCACACCCCCCCCCGGACATCCCCAGGCCCCCCGGGTGTCCCCAGCCCTGTCACCTTGCAGAAGGTCAGCTTGGTGGCCGGTTTCACCTCGACGTGCTGGTCCCCTGGGAACTTCTTCAGCCACACCCAGTCACCCTGTGGGGGAGGGGCACGGGGGGGGTGAGGCCTCGGCCCCCCCCAGAACCACCCCTGGGGACCCCTGGGGACACCTGGGGACACCTGGGGACACCTGGGGACACTCGGGGACACTCAGGGACCCCTGGGGACACTCGGGGACACTCGGGGACCCCTGGGGACACTCAACACCACCACCAACACCACACCAACCCCACACCGGGACCCCTGGGGACACTCAGGGACACTCGAGGCCACTCAGGGACACTCAGGGACACTCAGGGACCCCTGGGGACACTCGGGGACCCCTGGGGACACTCAGGGACACTCGAGGCCACTCAGGGACACTCAGGGACACTCAGGGACCCCTGGGGACACTCAGGGACACTGGGGGACACTCGGGGACACACGACAGCCACGGTGACACCCCCCCACCCCACCCAACCCCACCGAGACCCGAAGCCACCTCAAACCCCCCTCCCTTCGAATTTCCCCCTTTAAATTTTGGGTGACACACACGGGGGGGTGGAGAGGGAGCAGATTTTGGGGCGAATCTGGGGGATTTTGGCTCCCGGCCTCACCTGCATGGAGGCGACGATGCCCTGCTGGTTGAACAGGAGCAGCAGGAGGGGGAGGTTGTTGCCATCCTTCGGTTTTTCCTGCCGGGAAGCAGCTGTCAATCATCTCCCGGGGGCGGGGCCGGGGTCCCCACAGGGCGCCCCCTTCCGGCCATGGTTGGGGGGGACTCCGGGGGTCCCTGAGGGGGTGGGGCAGGGGTCGGGGGGGTCTCACCTCGGCCGCGTTGGCGTTGTCGGGGCCGGGGGGGGCGCTGTGGAGGCTCTTGTTGTCCCCCCCGCTCTGGCCGGCCAGGCTGGCCTGGCTGCTGTCCACCTGCGGGGGAGGGGCGGGGGGCACCGCGGGGTCACCCAGGGGACCGGGCACCCATGGGGTCACCCACAGGGACAGGTCATTCATTGGGACCGGTCACCCATTGGGAGAGGTCACCATGGGGTCACAGCAGGCGTGGGGACACCACGGGGTCACCCAGGGGACCGGGCACCCATTGGGTCACCCACAGGGACAGGTCACTGTGGGGTCACAGTGGGCGTGGGGACACCACGGGGTCACCCAGGGGACCGGGCACCCATTGGGTCACCCACAGGGACAGGTCACTGTGGGGTCACAGTGGGCGTGGGGACACCACGGGGTCAGCCAGGGTGGTGGTGTCACCCATGGGGACACATCAGCCATTGGGAGAGGTCATTGTGGGGTCACAGCAGCCATGGGGACACCGGGGTGGTCACCCACTGGGACACGTCACTTATGGGGACCCATCATCCACGGGGTCCCACCATGGGGACACAGCACCCGTGGGGGACACGTCACCCATGGGGTCACACCAACCATGGGGACACATCAACCATGGGGTCACACCAACCACCGGGACACGTTACCCATGGGGACACCTCACCGGAGGGTCCCACCAGCCACGGGGACCCACACAACCCATGGGGACACATCATCCATGGGGTCCCACCAGCCATGGAGAGGGTCCCACCAGTCCTGGGGACACCTCACCCACAGCCATGGAGAGCCACCAGCCACGGGGACACCTCACTGGAGGGTCCCACCAGGTCGTCCCTGGCCCTGGGGACACCTCACCCCTGGGGACACCTCAGGCCCTGGGGACGCGTCACACACCAGGGACGTGTCACCCGCAGGGTTCCACCAGCCCACGCAGACCCAACAACCCACTGGGGACACGCCACGCATTGGGGACGTCACCCTTGGGGTCCCACTGGCCATGGGGACCCAACAACCCACCGGGGACACGTCAGGCCATGGGGAGATGTCACCCACTGGGGACACAGTGTCACCCACGGCGTCACACCAGGTTCTCCCTGGCCCCAGGGACACCTCAGGCCATGGGGACACTTCACCCTGAGCTGATGTGGCCTCCTCAACGTCCCCCATGATGTCCCCCCGTTTTCCTCCCCATCGTCCCCCCGCTGTCCCCGGTGTCCCCGGTGTCACCTGTTTGCTGCTCTGGGTGTAGGTGAAGGTCAGGTCCTCCATGGTCAGGATGATTTTGTTGGGGCCGTTCACGAGCTGCGCCTGCTGGATGTAGCGCCTGGGGGACGGTGGGGACGGAGGGGACATCAGGGACATCATGGACAGAGGGGACAGCGGGGATGGAGGGGACATCAGGGACATCAGGGACAGAGGGGACAGCGGGGATGGAGGGGACATCAGGGACATCAGGGACAGAGGGGACATCGGGGACATCAGGGACAGAGGGGACAATGGGGATGGAGGGGACATCAGGGACAGTGGGGACATCAGGGACAGAGGGGATGGAGGGGACAGAGGGGACAGAGGGGACATCAGGGACAGAGGGGACAGAGGGACAGAGGGGACATCGGGGACAGAGGGGACAGAGGGACAGAGGGACAGAGGGGACAGAGGGGACATGATGGACAATGGGGACAGAGGGGGCAGAGGGGACATCGGGGACAGAGGGGACAGCGGGGACAGAGGGGACAATGGGGACAGAGGGACAGAGGGACAGAGGGACAGAGGGGACAGAGGGGACGGAGGGGCCACCCCAGGGTGGGGACACGGAGCTTTTGAGGGGCCACCGGGACCATTGGGGCCCCCTGAGTGGGGAAATGGAGATGCCGAGGGGCCACCAGGGCCACCAGGGCCACCCTGAGCAGGGACACGGAGCTGCTGAGGGGCCACCAGGGCCACCCTGGGCAGGGGCAGGGAACTGCTGAGGGGCCACCAGGGCCACCAGGGTCACCAGGGACATGGAGCTGCTGAGGGGCCACCAGGGCCACCAGGGCCACCCACCTGATGTGGCAGGCGAGGGCGGCGCCGGCAGCGATGATGGCGGCCATGAGGAGGAACAAGAAGAAGACGAATTTGGCGTCCAACCCTGCAGAGAGACCACGGGAGTGACCAGGAGTGACCGGGAGTGACCAAGGGTGACCAGGAGTGACTGGAATTGGCCAGGAGTGACCAAGGGTGACTGGGAGTGACCGGGAGTGACCAGAGGTGACTGGGAGTGACCAAGGGTGACCGGGAGTGACCGGAGGTGACCAGGGGGATGTGGTCACCTGGGGAATCAAGGTCACCCAGTGATCGTGGCACTGGAGGTCACCTGTGGGTGGACATGGATGGATGGATGGACAGATGGACATTGGTCGTGGATGGATGGATGGATGGATGGATGGATGGATGGATGGATGGATGGATGGATGGATGGATGGATGGATGGACAGATGGACATGGTGGCCGTGGATGGATGGAGGATCTGCGGGGCCGATGGAGGAAGCAAGGGATGGAGGGAAGGACGGAGGGAGGGATGGACACACCCTGGTGCCTCCGGCCTGCCCGGACACCTCAGAGACACTTGGACACTCGGACACTCGGACACACAGCCCGTGGTGGGAGCAGGAACATGGTGGGACTGGGATCATGGTGGGACGGGGACTGTGGTGGGACTGGGACCATGGTGGGACTGGGACGACAATAGGACCGTGGTGGGACTGGGACCGTGGTGGGACTGGGACTGTGGTGGGACTGGGATCATGGTGGGACTGGGACGACAATGGGACCGTGGTGGGACTGGGACCACAATGGGACCATGGTGGGACTGGGACCATGGTGGGACTGGGACTGTGGTGGGACTGGGATCATGGTGGGACTGGGACAATGGTGGGACTGGGACCACAATGGGACTGTGGTGGGACTGGGACCGTGGTGGGACTGGGACCACGGTGGGACTGGGACTGTGGTGGGACTGGGACCGTGGTGGGACTGGGACCATGGTGGGACTGGGATCATGGTGGGACTGGGACCACGGTGGGACTGGGACTGTGGTGGGACTGGGACTGTGGTGGGACAATGACCACGGTAGGTCCAGGACTGTGGTGGCACCGTGACCCCCTCGAGACGCCTCTAAACCCCCTACAGGTGTCTTGAAACCCCGTGGAGATGCCCCCAAACTCCCTTGAGCTCCAGAACTGTGGTGGCACCAAGATCCCGATTGATCCAGGACTGTGGTGGCACCATGACCGTGGAGGGGCCCTGGCTGGTTCAGGACCGTGGTGGAACCATGACCATGGGCGTTCCAGAACCATGGTGGCACCATGACCATAACTGGTCCAGAACAATGGTGGCACAACAACCGTGGGTGTTCCAGAACCATGGTGGCACAACAACCGTGGGTGTTCCAGAACCATGGTGGCACCATGACCATAACTGGTCTGGAACCATGGTGGCACCATGACCATGGAGGGACCACGGCTGGTCCAGGACCGTGGTTGCACCATGACCCCATTTGATCCAGAACCATGGTGTCACCATGGCCATAACTGGTCCGGAACCATGGTGTCACCACGACCATGGAGGGACCACAGCTGGGCCAGGACTGTGGTGGCACCAAGATCCCGATTGATCCAGAACCGTGGTGGCACCATGACCGCAGTTGATCCAGAAATGATGTGGCACCATGACCATAACTGGTCCAGAACCGTGGTGTCACCATGACCACGGAGGCACCACAGCTGGTCCAGGACCATGGTGGCACCACCACGGCCATTCCAGTTCCAGGGTGCCACCATGATCATGAAGGGACCACAGCTGGTGCAGGACCGTGGTGGCACCAAGATCCCGATTGATCCAGAACCATGGTGCACCATGACCATAACTGGTCTAGAACCTTGGTGTCACCATGACCGGAGGGACCAGGCTGGTCCAGGACCATGGTGGCACCATGACCATAACTGGTCCAGAACGTGGTGCACATGACCATGGGGACCAGCTGTCCAGACCTGGTGGCACCACGATCCGATGATCAGAACCATGGTGGCACCATGACCATAACTGGTCCAGACCGGTGGCACGTGGCCATGAGGGACCACGCTGGTCAGACCTGGTGGCACCAGACCCTTGATCCAGAACCATGGTGTCACCATGACCATAACTGGTCCAGAACTGTGGTGCCATCATGACCATGGAGGGACCACGGCTGGTCCAGGACCATGGTGGCACCACGATCCTGATTGATTCAGAACCATGGTGGCACCATGACCATAACTGGTCCAGAACCGTGGTGGCACTGTGGCCATGGAGGGACCACGGCTGGTCCAGAACCATGGTGGCACCATGACCCCATTTGATCCAGAACCATGGTGTCACCATGGCCATAACTGGTCTAGAACCTTGGTGTCACCACGACCATGGAGGGACCACAGCTGGGCCAGGACTGTGGTGGCACCAAGATCCCGATTGATCCAGAACCGTGGTGGCACCATGACCGCAGTTGATCCAGAAATGATGTGGCACCATGACCATAACTGGTCCGGAACCGTGGTGTCACCATGACCACGGAGGCACCACAGCTGGTCCAGGACCATGGTGGCACCACCACGGCCATTCCAGTTCCAGGGTGCCACCATGATCATGAAGGGACCACAGCTGGTGCAGGACCGTGGTGGCACCAAGATCCCGATTGATCCAGAACTGTGGTGGCACCATGACCATAACTGGTCTAGAACCTTGGTGTCACCATGACCACGGAGGGACCACGGCTGGTCCAGGACCATGGTGGCACCATGACCATAACTGGTCCAGAACCGTGGTGGCAGAGCAAATGTGGGCACTCCAGAACCATGGTGGCACCATGACCCCATTTGATCCAGAACCGTGGTGGCACCACGATCCCGACTGATCCAGAACCGTGGTGGCACCATGACCATAACTGGTCCAGGACCACGGTGGCACCACCATGGCCATTCCAGTTCCAGGGTGGCACCATGATCATGAAGGGACCACAGCTGGTGCAGGACCGTGGTGGCACCAAGATCCCGATTGATCCAGAACCATGGTGTCACCATGACCATAACTGGTCTAGAACCTTGGTGTCACCATGACCGTGGAGGGACCACGGCTGGTCCAGGACCATGGTGGCACCACGATCCTGATTGATTCAGAACCATGGTGGCACCATGACCATAACTGGTCCAGAACCGTGGTGGCACTGTGGCCATGGAGGGACCACGGCTGGTCCAGAACCATGGTGGCACCATGACCCCATTTGATCCAGAACCATGGTGTCACCATGACCATAACTGGTCCAGAACTGTGGTGCCATCATGACCATGGAGGGACCACGGCTGGTCCAGGACCATGGTGGCACCAAGATCCTGATTGATTCAGAACCATGGTGTCACCATGGCCATAACTGGTCTAGAACCTTGGTGTCACCATGACCGTGGAGGGACCACGGCTGGTCCAGGACCATGGTGGCACCAAGATCCCGATTGATCCAGAACCATGGTGGCACCATGACCCCAATTGATCCAGACCCATGGTGGCACCATGACCATAACTGGTCCGGAACCGTGGTGGCACAACAACCGTGGGCGTTCCAGAACCATGGTGTCACTGTGACCATGGAGGCACCACAGCTGGTCCAGGACCATGGTGGCACCACCACGGCCATTCCAGTTCCAGGGTGGCCCCATGACCATGAAGGGACCACAGCTGGTCCAGGACCGTGGTAGCACCATGGTGGTCACCACCACCTCGACCCTCCCAAGGCCGTGGTGACCTCATGGCCGCTCACCTCCGTTGCAGATGGTGCCGGAGTCGAACCAGCAGCCGGCGTCGGTGTCGGGGCTGGAGCTGTGGGGCCAGTGGGGGCTGTGGCTGCGGTAGCTGAGGCCGCGCATGCCCGGCTCCAGCCCGTAGACCGCCCACAGGTGGTGGCCCTTGCCGTCGGTGTCCAGCACCACGTAGGGCACCGAGACGTCGCCGTCCTTGTCCACGGTGAAGGTCTGGCAGAAGCCCTCGAGCTGGAAGTCGCGGGCGTGGTCGGCCACGCTGGTGCCCATCACCCAGCGGCCGCTGCGGTGCGTGGCCTCCACCACCATGGCCAGGAAGTAGATGGAGTTGTAGATGGTGGAGAAGAGCGGGTGGACCTGGCGGGGGAGCGGGGGGACAGGTCAGGGGACACCAGGGGGTGCCATGGGGCGGGGGGTGGTGGCACCCAGAGGGGGAGGGTGGGGGGTGTGGTTGTGGGGCGTTGGCCGTGGTCAAGGCAAGGTGGCCGTGGTCATCTCCCATTGGCCATGGTCAAGGCAAGGTGGCCATGGTCAAGGCAAGGTGGCCGTGGTCAAGGCAAGGTGGCCATGGTCATCTCCCATTGGCCGTGGTCATCTCCCATTGGCCATGGTCAAGGCAAGATGGCCATGGTCATCTCCCATTGGCCATGGTCAAGGCAAGGTGGCCGTGGTCATCTCCCATTGGCCATGGTCAAGGCAAGGTGGCCATGGTCATCTCCCGTTGGCCATGGTCAAGGCAAGGCGGCCGTGGTCATCTCCCATTGGCCATGGTCAATCAGGATGGCCGTGGTCATCTCCCATTGGCCATGGTCAATCAGGATGGCCGTGATCATCTCCCATTGGCCATGGTCAAGGCAAGGCGGCCATGGTCATCTCCCATTGGCCATGGTCATGGCAAGGTGGCCATGGTCATCTCCCATTGGCCATGGTCTCCTTCCATTGGCCATGGTCAAGGCAAGATGGCCGTGGTCATCTCCCATTGGCCATGGTCATGGCAAGGTGGCCGTGGTCATCTCCCATTGGCCATGGTCATGGCAAGGTGGCTGTGGTCATCTCCTGTTGGCTGTGGCCGTGGTCATCTCCCATTGGCCATGGTCAAGGCAAGGTGGCCGTGGTCATCTCCCATTTGCCATGGGCACAGCAAGGTGGCTGTGGTCATCTCCCACTGGCCATGGTCTCCTTCCATTGGCCATGGTCAAGGCAAGGTGGCTGTGGTCATCTCCCATTGGCCGTGGTCAAGGCAAGGTGGCCGTGGTCATCTCCCATTGGCCATGGTCAAGGCAAGGTGGCCATGGTCATCTCCCATTGGCCGTGGTCAAGGCAAGGTGGCTGTGGTCATCTCCTGTTGGCTGTGGTCAAGGCAAGGTGGCCGCGGTCATCTCCCGTTGGCCATGGTCAAGGCAAGGTGGCCGCGGTCATCTCCCATTGGCCATGGTCAAGGCAAGGTGGCCATGGTCATCTCCCATTGGCCATGGTCACGGCAAGGTGGCCATGGTCATCTTCCATTTGCCATGGGCACAGCAAGGTGGCCATGGTCATCTCCTATTGGCCATGGTCTCCTTCCATTGGCCATGGTCAAGGCAAGGTGGCCGTGGTCATCTTCCATTGGCCGTGGTCAAGGCAAGGTGGCCATGGTCATCTTCCATTGGCCATGGTCAAGGCAAGGTGGCCGTGGTCATCTCCCATTGGCCATGGTCAAGGCAAGATGGCCGTGGTCATCTCCTGTTGGCCATGGTCATGGCAAGATGGCCGTGGTCATCTCCCATTGGCCATGGTCAATCAGGATGGCCGTGGTCATCTCCCATTGGCCATGGTCAACCAAGATGGCCGTGATCATCTCCCATTGGCCATGGTCAAGGCAAGGTGGCCATGGTCATCTCCCATTGGCCGTGGTCTCCTTCCATTGGCCATGGTCAAGGCAAGGTGGCCGTGGTCATCTCCCATTGGCCGTGGTCTCCTTCCATTGGCCATGGTCAAGGCAAGGTGGCCGTGGTCATCTCCCATTGGCCGTGGTCAAGGCAAGGTGGCCGTGGTCATCTCCCATTGGCCATGGTCATTTCCCATTGACCACGGCCATCTCTACCCAACCCCTGGGAGACACCCCAAACCCCCTTGAGACACCCCAAACTCCGTTAAGACACCCCAAACCCATTTAGATACCCCCAAACCCCCTTGAGACACCCTGAACCCCCTTAAGATGCCTCCAAATGCCCTTAAGATGCTCCAAACCCCATTAAGATGCTCCAAACTCCATTAAGATGCTCCAAACGCTCCGGAGATATCCTCAAACCCTCTTGAGAGACCCTAAACTTCATTAAGACACCGCCAACCCCCCTGAGACACCCCAAACTCTCCAGAGATACCCTCAAACCCCCTTGAGACGCCCCTCAAACCCCCTGAAGATGCCCCAAACCCCCTAGAGGTGCCCAAACCCATCAAGATACTCCCAAACCCTCTTGAGACACCCCCAAACCCCTTCGAGACACCCCCAAACCCCTTTGAGACACCCCTCAAATCCCCTGAAGATGCCCCAAACCCCCTTGAGACACCCCCAAACCGCATCAAGACCCCCCCAAACCCCATCGAGACACCCCCAAACCCCCTTGAGACACCCCCAAACCCCTTCAAGACACCCCCAACCCCACCAACCCCTCCAAACCCCTTCGGACGCCCCCAAACCCCCTGAGACACCTCCAAACCCCCTCAAGACCCCCAAACCCCCTTGAGACACCCCCAAACCCCTTCAAGACCCCCCCAAACCCCCTTGAGATGCTCCTCAAACCCCCTGATTATGCCCCAAACCCCCTTGAGACCCCTCCAAACCCCCTCGAGACACCCCCAAACCCCATCAAGACCCCTCCAAACCCCATCAAGACACCCCCAACCCCACCAAGACCCCTCCAAACCCCTCCGAGACGCCCCCCAGCCCCACCTCTGCGGGGTTGACGTGCGAGGGGACCTCGTAGGCTTTCTTGGCCTCCTCGAGGGCCTCGTGGAAGGAGGCGTCGGGCGAGTCGATGGTGATGGTCAGCACGGCGTCGTAGGCCAGGCGCAGCTTGGTGTTGTTGGCCAGCACCGGGTAGGGCACGTGGCGGTAGGGCAGCGCGAAGGTCAGCGCGTCGAAGGGGATGAACACGAAGGTGCCGTCCGTCATGCCCAGGTCGCCGGCCTTCTCCAGGAGAACCTTCTGCTCCCGGCCGCCCAGCAGCACCGAGTGCATGCACATCACCACCACTGCGGGGGGACACGGGGATGGGGTGGGGACGTGGCACCGGGCAGTGCCCCCCGAGTGCTGCCCGCTGTGTGCCACCCTGGAGTTCACCCGTTCTGTCTGTCCATCTGTGGTCGTCTTCATCCGTCCTTCCCTTCTCATCACTGTCCATCCATCCATCATCCATCCATCCATCCATCATCCATCCATCCATCCTTCCATCCATCCATCATCCATCCATCCATCCATCCATCATCCATCCATCCATCCATCATCCATCCCTTCTGTCTGTCCATCCGTCTTCATCCATCCTTCCGTCCCATCTCCGTCCATCCATCCATCCATCCATCCGTCATCCATCCATCCATCCATCCATCCATCATCCATCCTTCCATCCATCCATCATCCATCCATCCATCCATCCATCCATCCATCCATCCATCCATCATCCATCCATCATCCCATCCATCATCCATCATCCATCCATCCATCCATCCATCCATCATCCATCCATCCCTCCATCCATCCACCATCCACCATCATCCATCCATCCATCATCCATCCATCCATCATCCATCCATCCTCATCCATCCATCATCCATCCATCCCTCCATCCATCCATCCATCCATCATCCATCATCCTTCCATCCATCCATCATCCATCCATCCATCATCCATCCATCAACCCATCCATCTCCCATCCATCCATCATCCATCCATCCATCCATCCTCATCCATCCATCATCCATCCATCCATCCATCCATCCATCCATCCATCCATCCATCCATCCTCATCCATCCATCATCCATCCATCCATCCATCCATCCATCCATCCATCCATCCATCCATCCATCCATCCATCCATCCATCCATCCATCCATCCATCCATCCATCCATCCATCATCCATCCATCCCTCCATCCATCCATCCATCCATCCATCCATCCATCCATCCATCCTCCATCCATCCATCCATCCATCCATTCCTTCCGTTCCGTCTGTCCATCTGTGCCATCTTCATCCATCCTTCCCTTCTCATCTCTGTCCATCCATCCATCCATCCATCCATCCATCCATCCATCCATCCATCATCCATCTGCCCATCCATCCATCCCTCCATCCATCTCTCCACCCCTTCCTCCTCCACCTCCACCTCCCACCTCCATCTCCATCTCCACCTCCACCTCCCACCTCCCTCCTCTCCCTCCCTCCCTCTCCCTCCCTCTCCCTCACCTCGCACCCCGTCCGCCCTCTGCACCCTCCTCAGCGCCTGCTCCGCCTCCTCCTCGTCCTCTCCGGCCACGGTGACCACGGTGACCGGCAGCCCCCTGGCCCTCAGCTCCCGCGCCAGCTCCGCTCCGGCCTCCACCCAGAGGTCCTGCGGCGCGGCCACCACGGCCACGTGCGCCCAGCGGAAGTAGCGCAGCACGGCGTGCAGGACGCCGGCCGGGGCGGGCAGCGGGTTCACCAGAGTGGCCGCTCCGGCCCCGGCGCACGCCCACGACACCAGGGGCTTGTTCCAGGCGGCGGCCAGGAGCCCGGCGGCGCCGCAGGCCGCGGGGTTCAGCGGGCCCACGATGGCGCTGGCGTAGCGCTCGGCGCTGACCAGCCCGGCCACGGCCTGCGGGGTGCCGCAGGGCTCGGGCAGCACCACGGCGTCCCACCAGTAGCCGGCGCTCAGCGCGGGGTCGCGGTTGAGCCGCGCCACGGCCAAGCGCGAGGCCACCTCGGGCAGCGCCCGGGCCAGCAGCGGGTCGCAGGCCCAGGGGCCCAGCACGCCCACCTTGAAGGTGGCGGCCAGCGAGGGCAGGGGACAGGGGACGAGGAGCAGCAGCAGCAGCAGCAGGGGCACGGGGGACAGCGGGGGAGGCCACCGGGGGTGGTGGGACAGCAGCAGCAGCAGCAGCGGCGAGGCGGGGAGGCGGGAGGTGGCACCGCCGCGGGAGGTGTCCCTGTTGGAGGTGCCACCATGGGAGGTGACACCATGGGAGGTGCCACCATGGGAGGTGACACCATGGGAGATGTCCCTGTTGGAGGTGCCACCATAGGAGGTGCCACCATGGGAGGTGTCTTTGTTGGAGATGCCACCACGGGAGGTGACACCGCTGTGGGAGGCGTCACCGTTGGAGATTCCACCACAAGAGGAGGTGTCACCGTTGGAGATGTCAATGTGGGACGTATCACCATCATGGCGGCTGTCACTGTGGGAGATGTCCCTGTTGGAGGTGCCACCATGGGAGGTGGCACTGCCTTGGGAGGTGTCACTGCGGGAGGTGGCACCACAGGAGATGCCACCACTGTGGGAGATGTCCCTGTTGGAGGTGCCATCATGGGAGGTGACACCATGGGAGATGCCACCACGGGAGGTGACGCCATGGGAGGTGTCCCTGTTGGAGATGCCACCATGGGAGGTGTCCCCGTGGCAGGGGTCACCCCTGAATGTGTCACTGTGGGAAGTGTCACCGTTGGAGATGTCACCACAACGCGAGGTGTCACTTTTAGAGATGTCAACGTGGGAGGTGCCACCACCAACGTGGGAGTTGTCACTGTGGGAGGTGTCACTCTCAGAGATGTCCTTGTCGGAGGTGCCACCACGGGAGATGCCACCATGGGATGCGATGCCACAAGAGGTGCCACCACCGTGGGGGGTGTCACCACTTGAGATGCTGCCGTGGGAGGTGCCACCACCACGAGAAATGTCACCGTGGCCCCGGCCACCAAGGGAGGTGGTGCCACGAGAGATGTCACCGTGGGAGGTGGTGCCACGAGAGATGCCACCACCATGGGAGATGGTGCCACAAGAGATGCCACCACCATGGGAGATGCCACCGCTGTGGGAGGCGTCACTGTGGGATGCGACACCACCGTTGGAAATGTCATTGTGGCCGATGTCACCGTTGGAGATGCCACCGTGGGAGATGCCACCGTTGGAGATGCCCTTCTGGGGGACATCACCACAGTGGGAGATGCCACCGTGGGAGGTGTCACCACCATGGGAGATGCCACTGCTGCAGATGCCACCACAGGAGATGCCACCACAGTGGGAGATGCCCCTGTGGGAGGTGTCACCACCATGGGAGCTCACGACGTGAGCGGTGCCACCACCGTGGAAAACGTCATTGTGGGAGACGTCACCGTGGGAGGTGCCACCGTTGGAGATGCCACCATGGGATGTGTCCCTTTTGGAGATGTCACCGTGGGAGGTGCCACCGTTGGAGATGCCACCATGGGATGTGTCCCTTTTGGAGATGTCACCGTGGGATGTGTCCCTTTTGGAGAAGCCACCATGGGATGTGTCCCTTTTGGAGATGCCACCATTGGATGTGTCACTTTTGGAGATGCCACCATTGGATGTGTCACTTTTGGAGAAGCCACCATGGGATGTGTCCCTTTTGGAGATGCCACCATTGGATGTGTCGCTTTTGGAGATGCCGCCGTGGGAGGTGGTGCCACAAGAGGTGCCACCACCATTGGAGATGCCCCCATCGGAGATGCCGCCGCTGTTGGAGATGTCACCATGGGAGCTGTCACCGTGGGAATTGTCACCGTGGGAATTGTCACTGTTGGAGACGTCACCGCGGGAGACGACGCCATGAGAGGAGGCGCCAACGTGGAAAGTGCCACCACCAGGAGAAATGTCCCTGTGGGAGGTGCCACCACTGTGGGAGGTGCCACCGTGAGAGATGATGCCACGAGAGGAACCACTCCCGTGGGAATTGTCACCGTGGGAGATGCCACCGAGGGAGCTGTCACTCTTCTGGGAGGTGCCACCACGGCAGAAGCCACCAGAGGAAGAGTCACCGTGACAGGAGATGATGCCAAGAGAGGTGCCACCATCGTGGGAGACGCCACCGGTTTGGGTGACCCCAAAGTGGTGTGAGATGCCACCACCATTGGAGATGCCGCCACCATTGGAGGTGCCACCATGGGAGCTGTCACTCTTCTGGGAGGTGCCACCATGGCAGAAGCCACCAGAGAAAGAGTCACCGTGACAGGAGATGCCACCACCGTGGGCAATGTCACCGTGGGAGGTGCCACCACCATGGGAGGTGCCACCACCATGGGAGATGCCACCATGGGAGATGTCACCGTGGGAGCTGTCACTGTGGGAATTGTCACCATGGGAGCTGTCACTGTGGGAGTTATCACTCTTCTGGGAGGTGCCATGATGGCAGAAGCCACCAGAGGAAGAGTCACCATGAGAGGAGATGCCACCACCGTGGGCAATGTCACCGTGGGAGGTGCCCCCGCTGTGGGAGATGTCGCCATGGGAAACGAAGCCATGAGAGGAGCCACCGATGTGGAAGATGCCACCACCGTGGGCAACGTCACCTTGGGAGGTGCCATAGCCATGGGAGATGCCACCATGACAGGAGATGATGCCATCAGCAGAGCCACCAACAATGGAGTTGTCACTGTGGGAAATGTCACCATTGGAGATGCCACCACCGTGGGAGTTGTCACTCTTCTGGGAGGTGCCACCACAGCAGAAGCCACCAGAGAAAGAGTCACAATGGAAGGAGATGCCACCACCATGGGCAAGGTCACCATTGGAGGTGCCACCATGACAGGAGATGATGCCATCAGCAGAGCCACCAACAATGGAGTTGTCACTGTGGGAAATGTCACCGTGGGAGATGCCACCACCATTGGAGATGCCACCGCCATTGGAGATGCCACCGAGGGAGCTGTCACTCTTCTGGGAGATGCCACCTCGGCAGAAGCCACCAGAGAAAGAGTCACCGTGACAGGAGATGCCACCACAATGGGCAAGGTCACCATTGGAGATGCCACCACCGTGGGAGATGTCACCATGGGAATTGTCACCGTGGGAGATGCCACCGAGGGAGCTGTCACTCTTCTGGGAGGTGCCACCATAGCAGAAGCCACCAGAGGAAGAGTCACCGTGACAGGAGACGCCACCACCATGGGCAAGGTCACCGTGGGAGGTGCCACCACCATGGGAGGTGCCCCCGCTGTGGGAGATGTCGCCATGGGAAACGAAGCCATGAGAGGAGCCACTGACATGGAAAGTGCCACCACCGTGGGCAACGTCACCTTGGGAGGTGCCACCATGACAGGAGATGATGCCATCAGCAGAGCCACCAACAATGGAGTTGTCACTGTGGGAAATGTCACCATTGGAGATGCCACCGCCATTGGAGATGTCACCGAGGGAGCTGTCATGTCACTCTTCTGGGAGATGCCACCACAGCAGAAGCCACCAGAGAAAGAGTCACAATGAAAGGAGATGCCACCACCATGGGAAATGTCACCGTGGGAGGTGCCACCATGGAAGATGATGCACTTTCTGGGAGATGCCACCTCGGCAGAAGCCACCAGAGAAGAGTCACCGGACAGGAGATGCCACCACAATGGCAATGTCACCGTGGGAGGTGCCACGGGAGGCGATGCCATGGGAGGTGCCACCACCGTGGGGAACGTCGCCGTTGCCGGTGTCACCGTGGGCGAAGCCACCGCGGGAGGTGCCGGGGCCACCCCGGGAGGTGCCACCTCCACGCGAGACGATGCCACGAGAGCTGCCACCAACACGGGAGGTGCCACCACCGAGGGAGACGTCGCTGCCACCGTGGGACGTCCCGGTGCCCCCTTGGGCTGTCCCAGTGCCCCCTTGGGTGGTCCCGGTGCCCCCCTGGGTGGTCCCGGTGCCCCCCTGGGTGGTCCCGGTGCCCCCCTGGGTGGTCCCGGTGCCCCCTTGGGCTGTCCCAGTGCCCCCCTGGGTGGTCCCGGTGCCCCTCTGGGTGGTCCCGGTGCCCCCTTGGGTGGTCCCGGTGCCCCCCGGGGCGGTCCCGGTGCCCCCGCGGCCGGTGCCAGCCCCGTCCCCGCGGGGCCGCATGTCCGGGCTGTGCCGGGGGGGGGTCCCTCAGGCCCGGGGGTGGCCGGAGGCGTCCAGCGATGTCACCATGGTCACCGTGGGGGGGTCACCTGCGGGACACAATGGGGTCAGTGGGGAGGGGTCACTGGGGGGGGGTCAGTGGTCAGTGGGGGGGTCAGTGGTCAGTGGGGAGGGCGTCAGTGGTCAGTGGGGGCTTCCAAGGGTGGTCACTGGTCAGTGGGGGGGTCAGTGGTCAGTGGGGGTGGTCAGCACGGGAGTCAGTGGTCAGTAGGGAGGTCCCAGGGGTGATCAGTAGTCACTTGGGGGGTCAGTGGTCACTGGGGGGGTCAGCGGTCAGTGGCCACTGGGGGGGTCACTGGTCAGTGGTCAGTGGGGGATCAGTGGTCAGTGGTCAGCGGTCACTGGGGGGGTCACTGGGGGGGTCAGCGGTCACTGAGGGGGTCGGCGGTCAGTGGGGGGTCAGTGGTCAGTGGGGAGGGGGTCAGTGGTCAGCGGTCAGTGGTCAGTGGTCAGCGGTCACTGGGGGGGTCAGTGGTCAATGGGGGGGTCAGTGGTCAGTGGTCAGCGGTCACTGGGGGGGTCCCGGCCGCATTCCCGGTTCCCAGAAGGGGGGTGGGGGTGGGGTGAAGATGAGCCGGCCCTGCCCCCCCCCGTTCCCATCATCCCCCGCGGCCCCGTTAATCCCCCCCGGGGGGGGAGGGGTTAAAACCGGGATAATCCCCCCCTCCCCCTCCCCCTCCCCCACCCCTCCCATCCCCCCCCCGGGCGGGGCCACGTGCGGGAGCGGGGGAGGGGGGAGGGGACACAGGGGGGGACAACGGGGACACCCCGGGGGGGGCGGGGACACCCCCGGTGTCACACCCTGGTGTCACAACACCCCCCCCGGGGTCACCTGTGCCCTGTGCCACCTGTGCCCGGTGTCACCTGTGCCCCACAGGTACCCTGGGTATCACCTGTGCCCGGGGTCACCTGTGCTGGGTGTTACCTGTGCCCGGGGTCACCTGTGCCGGGTGTTACCTGTGCCCCACAGGTACCCTGGGTATCACCTGTGCCCCCTGTCACCTGTGCCCGGTGTTACCTGTGCCCCACAGGTGCCCTGGGTATCACCTGTGCCCCCTGTCACCTGTGCCCGGTGTCACCTGTGCCCCCACATGTGCCCGGTATCACCTGTGCCCTTTGTCACCTGTGCCGGGTGTTACCTGTGCCCCACAGGTACCCTGGGTATCACCTGTGCCTTTTGTCACCTGTGCCCGGGGTCACCTGTGCCCGGGGTCACCTGTGCCCCACAGGTACCCTGGGTATCACCTGTGCCCAGCTTCACCTGTGCCCGGTGTCACCTGTGCCCTTTGTCACCTGTGCCGGGTGTTACCTGTGCCCCCCAGGTGCCCTGGGTATCACCTGTGCCCGGGGTCACCTGTGCCCTGTGCCACCTGTGCCCCCTGTGGCCCCCAGGTGCCCTGTGCCACCTGCTCTGGGGGTCACCTGCACCCCGCGTCACCCCCAGCTGGTGTCACCTGCCCCAGGTGTCACCAGTGCCCTGTGTCACCTGTGCCCCCCAGGTGTCACCTGCCCCGGGTGTCACCTGTGCCCCCTGTGCCCCCCGGGTGTCCCGTGTCACCTGTTCCCAGTGTCACCTGTGCTGGGTGTCCCCTGTGACCCCCAGGAACCCTGGGTATCACCTACTCTGGGTGTCTCCCACGCTCGGTGTCACCCACCCCAGGTGTCACCCACGCTCTGTGTCACCTGCCCGCTGTCACCCCCTGCCCGCTGTCACCCCCTGCCCTGGGTCACCCCCTGCCCGCTGTCCATCACCCCCTGCCCACCCCGTGTCACCCCCTGCCCGCTGTCCATCAACCCCTGCCCACCCCGTGTCACCCCCTGCCCGCTGTCCATCACCCCCTGCCCACCCCGTGTCACCCCCTGCCCGGTGTCCGTCCCCCGCTGTCACCCGGGGTCACCCCTGTCCCAGGCCAGGCCCCGCCCTAATCCCGCCCCGGTTATTCCGGGATCCTTCATCCCTGGGGATGGGGACGGGGCCAGGGATGGGGACGTCACCCACACGTGGCACAGGTCACCCGCACGTCACCTGCACGTGGCACCGGTCACCCAAACGTCACCCACACGTCACCCACACGCAGCACCGGGGTCAAACCTCGCGTGTCACCCGCCCCTGGCACGTGTCACACATCAAACACCCCGACACGGATGGCACCTGTCACCTGTAGGTGTGTCACCTGTACCTGGGTCACCTGTATCTGTCACACCCGTACCTGTCACACCCGTACCTGTCACACCTCTGTCACACCTGTACCTGTCACACCCGTACCTGTCACACCCGTACCTGTCACACCTGTACCTGTCACACCCGTACCTGTCACACCCGTACCTGTCACACCCGTGCCTGTCACACCCGTACCTGTCACACCCGTACCTGTCACACCCGTACCTGTCACACCCGTGCCTGTCACACCTGTACCTGTCACACCCGTACCTGTCACACCTGTACCTGTCACACCCGTACCTGTCACACCCGTACCTGTCACACCCGTGCCTGTCACACCCGTACCTGTCACACCCGTGCCTGTCACACCCGTACCTGTCACACCCGTGCCTGTCACACCTGTACCTGTCACACCCGTACCTGTCACACCCGTGCCTGTCACACCCGTGCCTGTCACACCCGTACCTGTCACACCCGTGCCTGTCACACCCGTGCCTGTCACACCCGTACCTGTCACACCCGTACCTGTCACACCCGTACCTGTCACACCCGTACTGTCACACCCGTGCCTCACACCCGTACCTGTCACACAGTACCTGTCACACTGTACCTGTCACACCCGTACCTGTCACACCCGTGCCTGTCACACTTACCGTCACACCCGTACCTGTCACCCGTGCTGTCACACCGTCCTGTCACACCCGTACCTGTCACACCCGTACCTGTCACACCTGTACCTGTCACACCCGTACCTGTCACACCTGTACCTGTCACACCCGTACCTGTCACACCCGTGCCTGTCACACCCGTACCTGTCACACCCGTACCTGTCACACCTGTACCTGTCACACCCGTACCTGTCACACCCGTACCTGTCACACCTGTGCCTGTCACACCCGTACCTGTCACACCCGTACCTGTCACACCCGTACCTGTCACACCTGTACCTGTCACACCCGTACCTGTCACACCCGTGCCTGTCACACCCGTACCTGTCACACCCGTACCTGTCACACCTGTACCTGTCACACCCGTACCTGTCACACCCGTACCTGTCACACCTGTACCTGTCACACCCGTACCTGTCACACCTGTACCTGTCACACCCGTGCGTGTCACACCCGTACCTGTCACACCCGTGCCTGTCACACCCGTACCTGTCACACCTGTGCCTGTCACACCCGTACCTGTCACACCTGTACCTGTCACACCCGTACCTGTCACACCCGTGCCTGTCACACCCGTACCTGTCACACCCGTACCTGTCACACCCGTACTGTCACACCCGTGCTGTCACACCCGTACCTGTCACACCCGTACCTGTCACACCCGTACCTGTCACACCCGTCCTGTCACACCTCTGTCACACCCGTACCTGTCACACCCGTACCTGTCACACCCGTACCTGTCACACCGTACCTGTCACACCCGTAACTGTCACACCCGTACCTGTCACACCCGTACCTGTCACACCCGTACCTGTCACACCCGTACCTGTCACACCGTACCTGTCACACCTGTACCTGTCACACCCGTACCTGTCACACCCCGTACCTGTCACACCCGTACCTGTCACACCCGTACCTTTCACACCGTGCCTGTCACACCCGTACCTGTCACACCCGTACCTGTCACACCTGTACCTGTCACACCCGTACCTGTCACACCCGTACCTGTCACACCCGTACCTGTCACACCTGTACCTGTCACACCCGTACCTGTCACACCCGTACCTGTCACACCTGTACCTGTCACACCCGTACCTGTCACACCCGTACCTGTCACACCCGTACCTGTCACACCCGTACCTGTCACACCCGTGCCTGTCACACCGTACCTGTCACACCTGTACCTGTCACACCGTACCTGTCACACCGTGCTGTCACACCCGTACCTGTCACACCTGTACCTGTCACACCCTGCCTGTCACACCCGTGCCTGTCACACCCGTACCTGTCACACCTGTACCTGTCACACCCGTACCTGTCACACCTGTGCCTGTCACACCCGTACCTGTCACACCTGTACCTGTCACACCCGTACCTGTCACACCTGTACCTGTCACACCCGTACCTGTCACACCCGTGCCTGTCACACCCGTACCTGTCACACCCGTACCTGTCACACCTGTACCTGTCACACCCGTACCTGTCACACCCGTACCTGTCACACCCGTACCTGTCACACCCGTACCTGTCACACCTGTACCTGTCACACCCGTGCCTGTCACACCCGTACCTGTCACACCCGTGCCTGTCACACCCGTACCTGTCACACCTGTGCCTGTCACACCCGTACCTGTCACACCTGTACCTGTCACACCCGTGCCTGTCACACCCGTGCCTGTCACACCCGTACCTGTCACACCCGTGCCTGTCACACCCGTACCTGTCACACCCGTACCTGTCACACCCGTACCTGTCACACCCGTACCTGTCACACCCGTACCTGTCACACCCGTACCTGTCACACCCGTACCTGTCACACCCGTACCTGTCACACCTGTACCTGTCACACCCGTACCTGTCACACCTGTACCTGTCACACCCGTGCCTGTCACACCCGTACCGCACACCGTACCTGTCACACCCGTACCTGTCACACCCGTGCCTGTCACACCCGTACCTGTCACACCTCTGTCACACCTGTACCTGTCACACCCGTGCCTGTCACACCCGTGCCTGTCACACCCGTACCTGTCACACCCGTACCTGTCACACCCGTACCTGTCACACCCGTGCCTGTCACACCCGTGCCTGTCACACCTGTACCTGTCACACCTGTACCTGTCACACCTGTACCTGTCACACCCGTACCTGTCACACCTGTGCCTGTCACACCCGTACCTGTCACACCCGTACCTGTCACACCCGTATCTGTCACACCTGTACCTGTCACACCCGTACCTGTCACACCCGTGCCTGTCACACCCGTACCTGTCACACCCGTACCTGTCACACCTGTACCTGTCACACCCGTACCTGTCACACCCGTACCTGTCACACCTGTACCTGTCACACCCGTACCTGTCACACCTGTACCTGTCACACCCGTGCGTGTCACACCCGTATCTGTCACACCCGTGCCTGTCACACCCGTATCTGTCACACCTGTACCTGTCACACCCGTACCTGTCAC